>JAQFXZ010000106.1:0-31703 GCA_034694025.1 Ceratophysella scotica | reverse complement strand
ACGGCGATCGCATACTATATAAAAAAAAACCTTTGATATAGTACGCGATCGCCGTGATCGCATACTATATTAGTACCCAGTATTTTACTAGCTAAAGATCTTTTATCGATTTTGTCGCGTAGAGCTAGGTTTAATTTGGAGTATTATTCCACGTTTTAAAGCCTTTGGGCATTTGAACATTTCAAGGCATTTTAGGTTAAATTAAATATAAATATTATTACCTGATTCCGATTCAAATTTTACTGCCAAAAATTCTGGTTTTAAAATTGCTTCTATTTTGTGTCCTGATTTTGCCATCTGAAATTTCGATTTAAGTAAGTAAGTTAAATTCATTTCATTTGGCATTTTATGTCCTAAAATTAAATGATTTGCCTAAGATTAAGATTGTCCTAAAATGTGAGTTTACCAAAAATAAAGTAGTATTTCCTTTCGATTTTATTCTACGACCAAAAATTGAGGTTTAATGTAAAATATTGTGTTTCCATTCGATTCTGCGACTAGAATTTAGGTTTTCACCATTTAATTTTTGGATTTAATGATCCTAAAATTCAGGTTTAAGACTTTTCTTCACTTTGAAACCTTTTTCGTTTGTAGACTAACCTCATTGCCTTGAATTCTACGAGATACTCAAGTTTAAGGGTCTGGTTACCTTTGGAACTCCATGTTACCCGTGCATAAGAAGTTGGATTGGGAAAATTGACACTCCTCAGTGAATACTGCTATATTATGGATACTGGATTGACTTGTTGAATTCCTTTAGACTTGAAAAAATATTTTTTTTAAATTATGCGACACTGGAACTGAGCCACCAAATATTTGTACACGTGGCAGATCAATGTTCTACAAATAATTAAATTTTCAAGTTGAAATAAGTCAGAAATTAAAGGCATGACCTTCGACCTTTTAAACCTTTCTAAATAGAAGATTTAAATAAGCTAAAGAATTTTTGATGAAACCTAAGAACCACACCTTGCCAATGCTCAAGATTGAGCTGCACTCGGGATCCTACTCAGGTATTTAGTATCCGTTTGGTACACTCCTTGTTGATTTGAGCCCACAATCATCTGTACTAGTAGGCAGAAAAGGAAGGTGCTTTGCCTTTACCCACTACTAATTGTAAGTGGAGTGGAGTGACCTCAACGCCGTCCTCGAAAAGAGCATGATGGGGATGACGATAGACTATAGACTCAAAATTTTTGTGTATCTCACTCTGAGCCAACATACACCTGGTACAGTACTCTCTGTCTGATGTAATAATAAAGCAACCAACGTAGTTTTTGGCTAGGCCCTCTGTCAATTCAACTAATCGCTAATCGTGGTCCCACCGTTGATCCCCATGACTCTCAGCCTAAAACCGTTCAATTCCAATCAGGCAAACCAAACCACGACGAGATGTTGAAGAATGATGACCGGTAGTGTGTGGTTGGTCCAGTGTCGAAAATTCCAGCCAGGCTGTTCTCGGAATATTATTCAAATGAGCCTATGATTTATTAATCTGATGTTGTGTGAGTTACGTAAAGGTCCTAGTATTTGAGCAGAGATGCCTGGTCGGATGATTTATTCCGAGGAACCTCAAGTGGCAGGGAGTCACGGGTAGGAAAAAAACCATGTGCATCTGCATCCTCTGCCCTGGGAGATATGAGAGTCAGATCAGAAATTAGTATGGAAAGGCTTGTATGCATTAATAAGTCCAAATATGCACTAAAATATGAAATTAAAATGAATTTCAAAACATGCACCTAACTATGCAACAAAAATGTCAAAAGTCAAAATGTGCACTAAAATAAGTAACAAAAAATCAAAATATGCACTACAATACCTATGCTACGAAAATGTAAATTAATGCATCGAAATATGCAACAAAAGTGTCAAAATATGCACCAAAGTTTGCAACAAAATGTCAAAATATTCACTCAAATATGCAACAAAAATGTCAAAATATACAAAATATGCACTAAAATGCCTATGAAAAAAAATGTCAACATATGCGCTAAAATCTACAATATGCAACAGCAATACCAAAATATGCACTTAAAATATGCAACAAAATGCACTAAAACATCTATGTAACAAAAATTTCGAAATATGCACTACAATATGCAACGAAAGCGTCAAAATTTGCACCAAAATATGCAAAAAATGTCAAACTATTGCCCTAGAATATGCTAGGAAAAACAGGTTAGGTACTTACATTTTTATGCACAAATACCTAAGTAGTACTTGAATTTCGAAATCATAGGCGATTGCTATAAAGTTGATTCAAGAAACTTGTAAAAAGACAAGAATTGTTGAGAAACACTAGCTGCGACTAAAATTCAAAACACGACAGTATTTTGCCAGTTTGCCAGGAACTAAGACATGCAAGTGCACAGGCGTTGCATTGAAAACAAATATGTAAGTAGTACAAAGGAAAAATGAGCTTCAAAAAGTTGCTAAATATATGCAGTAAAAGTGCAATATGTTCTAAAAATCTAAAATTTGCAAATATACACTAATTATCTTAAAATATGCCCTATAAAATTTGGTCATTGTAGCCAGGTCAATGTGATTCGTTGAGATCTTAAGTTGAGTATACTTCCGAAAAAATATGTGTTTGCATATGCATAGGAATCCATTCTTTAGAAATCAGGGCCAGAAAGTCCATCAGTCGGGTGCATACCAAGGCTTCCATGGGAGGATCCGAGTGGAGGAGCGAGAAATATGAATGATTTCAGATTTCAGCTCTGATCCTCATTCAACAAACAATGTGTGAAAATGTGAAATGACTCTTAATTCTCCACAACCAGCCAGAGATCCCGAGTTCGTTCCGTCATCTTCTACATAATGCTCTTCTTCTAATTCAATTCCATAACATTGCCTTGACACGGATCTGGGTGACATGGATTTTTTTTTATCCTGGAAATGCATTCCGCTGGTTTGGTATCTAATGTACGTAGAACAGAGCTGTTCGTTCTGTTAATTTAAAATGTACCATGATGCAGGAGTCGAGATTCCTGATAGGAAAGGCGATAATACAGTGTGTGACACTAAATGGAAGATGTGAAAGGGGAAATTCAATGATTTCCTTTATTACTGTACAGCAGGCCAGGCCAAGCCAGGTTGCGTCTTCTCTGCACACACACTGTGGAGTTCCATTCCAAGAGGAAAAAAAAGTATGCACTTATTATACCGATCTGTAGGGATCTTTTGCTCGTCGTCCTCAGTTAGTTCAGTGTTAAGTTCTTGATGTGAAATGTGAAATAGGTAAAGTGAGCGACTCCCTCACTCACATCCTCACCATATCACCGTACTTCTATCTTCGACAATTCCGTTCCGACGTTTCGGCTAAAGTCAACATCAAATGCAATTTTTTACAATCAAATGCAAGATGCATGTGGTCAAAAACTAGGTTAGTTCCGAAAATTGGTGCTCGTTTTTGTTAATTACCGAAAATAGCGTCTGGAATGAAGTAATTCATTGATATAAAAATAGGTTAAACTTTAATGACCTTTTGCGACCCTTAAACGATGACCTAAACCCCTGGGATTTTAGGCCATTGATAAACTACCAAAATGGAAAGGCGTAACCAATTTTTGAACCATTCTAATGCACATGCACACACTACACAATCTCAATGCAATAGAAGCACAATGCCACCCAAATGCCACTTTTAAAAATCACTAAGGAACCATAGAATGTTATATGTGCGATTTACGCACAAGGAGGCCGCTTTTGCAAACGACATGAAATCAAAAGTAAAGTAATACTGTTTGGTGAGGCTCCAAATTTGTACTTGCTCAAGTTGTTCACATGGAGTATATAGTATATGTAGTGGCTTCCTAACGGCAGGTACTTAGTACGAGAGAATAAATACTGTGTGGTGAGGCGTCAATGCGTCAGCCATGTACTTGCATGCTGTTTAAATGGAGTGGCCTCCTCGCCCAACAAAAATGCATTACTTATTTGGGTTTCTTTTCTTATACTTATGAAAAACCTAGTAAAGCCGCATAAATCATAAATCCATGATACCATCTATGTATCAATCGCTCGTACTCAAGTATTACAATTTTGGCATACCATTTTAAATAAGAAATTAGCATGCATACAATTAAGGAGAACCCCAGTAATAACCGATGTTTTCCCAATGATCGGATGCATGGTTTGTTGCTGTGGATGTGTCGCTGGCCCAATTGTCGCCGACCGCATCTACCCCGTTGAACAGAAAAAGTTTTTGGAGAGATTTTTTTTTACTGAGACAGACTATCTTTATGAAAAGGAGTATGAGGTCGAGTTAGAGTTTAGGTTCTGTTTTTTTTTTATGTGCCGAGTATCTCTTTCGCCTGTATTCAGTCTCAGCTCGTTTGGTTCTTTGGATCTGAATAGAAGAACAGAGAGCCGATGAGATGCGTTTAGGTGGCGGCTGTATAGCCGGATGAGGTGAGAGATGCTTGAAACTTCCTTTCTTGGGAGGTTTCTTACTATTTAGGAAGGATGAGCCAGGCTCAGAGATGTATGTACTTAGTTAAGAGAAGGGTTAGGAAAGAATTAGGAGGAATCAAGTGCACTCTTTGTCCACTTGCTCCATGCGTGGAGTGTGGAGTCAATTAAAATTATAATGTTAATATTCAAAAATGTTTAATTTTTGGTTTCATGTGAATTTTGATTTTGATAATAGGAAACTTGCGCAAACTTGGGAATGTCAACGTCAACTTTAGGGGTTAATTTATTTTATTTTTGGAATGTGCTACAAATAATTGGATTATATACATGATCTGTGGTTTCACTGAAGAACTTGAATATATTGACCCGACGAGATGATCATAGGCCTCCTTCTCCAACTCAACACATTTCCACTCTGGTAGTCAAAGGGAATCAGTTGTATATACAAGCAAGTATGTAGAGGAGTTGAAGTTGAGGATGAAGTGTATAATCTCTGAACACCGAACACGTTTCAGCTGAGCATGTTAAACAATTGGTTGGCCTTAGCCTCACTTCAACTCCTCACAATTCCATCTGGCGGATGACAGAATAACGAATAGACTGGTATTAAACATCCCCTTAGCCTCACAACGGAATACGAGGGTCGTTACAGAAGTTCTTCTATTTTTATTTGTTCCATTACTTTTAAATGCAAAATAGTACATACCTCTACTAGATAAATAAAAACGTTATTCAAGAAAATGGAAATAATTCTGAAAATAGCGTCTTTTAAGGAAATCGGCGGCTTAACTTCTCAAGCTGTGTAGAGAAAGTCAGAATCCAGCATATCTTGTGATTTTGAGTAATGCTTCTGGCATTCTTCAAAACTGGCATTTTAGGGGGAAATGAAGTTCAAAGTACCTAACGCTTGACGATTTGTTTATTTATTATTGAATTTTTTCATGCGAATTTCATTGCGAATTGCGAATGCTAGTGCGAGGGATACTTCCTCTGAATTCTACGTTTGTCGTCGCATTTTCATGAAATAAAGATCAGCTTAATTTGCCAACGTCAGAATTTAAATATTTTTTTTTCAATTGTTCAGCATCGCTATTAAATGTTCACCTGCTCTGTCTAATGGCTTGTACAGAAATCTATTTTCGATTTGTTCAACTTCAATGATTATTCAGAAAATACAGGCAGTTTGAACCCATGCTAAAATGCAGTATGGAAAAAGTTGGGATTTTTTTCTTCAAATTTGAATATTTTCAATCGAATCAACGCTAGAATCTGGAAACTTTCATACTTGGTGGGTTATTTTCATAAAATATAAGTCGACGAAAGCATTACAAATAACAATGTGCATAGCTTTTCAGCTAAATTCCGATTTACAATACAACTTTAAAATACGAATATTTCAGCATGCTCGAGATCTAGTGTCATGGTGGTAGAATATAACACCTAACACCTAATACGCAAAATTTCGTGTGAGTATGAAGTGTTAGGCATATTTTGCTGAATAAGGAAGCGTCTTAAATAACTTAGTATTTTATGGAAATTAGACCAGTCAATGCGGAAATGAGACTGAATTTAATAATGCGTCAAGAAGTGGAATTCATTGTACCTATTTGACTAGGACGACGCTAAGACTTGAGTCTCCCTTGGGCTTGATTGGACATAAAATTGGTGTTTGTTTGAAATGATTCTCCACACTTTCTCTTCAGTTTAGTTTTGAGTTCATGGCTCAATAAGTGTGTAATAAGTCAAGAGCCTTCTCTCTATTATATTATGTGTAGCATCTATTTGATCCTCCTCAATATGTGAGAGAAGGTATGCATGGGGAATAAAAAAAAAAAGGGTTACTCATGCACTTATTTTAATGCCTACGGCCTATTTCCTACCACTGTTTCAAACTATTGCATATCGTTGTTTCGTTGGAAGAAGAAGTGACCAAAGAAGAGGAGAAAAATGAAAAAAAAAAGTATCTTCACAAATACTCCAACTTGATGTGATGTGTTGTGTGGATGCGTTGCTCAGAGTTTTTCATTACGCCTTTGGAGCCGAGTATCATCCTGTTTGTATTCTCGTGAAGACTTGACTGGCTTCTTTTGTCTAATAATGTCAATGGAGAGGCGGAGGTAGTGTGTTTGAGAAAAGGCTTCCTTCTTCAAGCTTATTACGTAAAAGCTGTACGGTACATGAAACATCGGTAAGTATTGTGGAGTGGAACTCAACTCTAAGGAAGAACCAAGAACCAAATGATTTTTGGGGTATAAATTCATGGCGCCCCTGAACTTCCAACATGCATCAGGGTCGGACATTTTTGACCCATGGGGCCCCGTCCCTGGGTTCCAATTTGCAATTTGGGTTCAATTTGGTCTTGTACTTTGTTTAAAATGTGTAAGGGTGATTCAAAAATCACTAGTCTTATTAAAAATATTGTCGTATTTAAAATATTGAAAAATAATATTGAAATAGGATATAATTGGTTTGATGATTTGATATTTCGCCTCTTTTTCTAAAAGAAAAAATCCGGTTAAAAATTTGTGTGTAGCCGGAGCAAATCGCTGAAACTTAAACTTAAAACGCATTATCAAATTGTTGAAAATCTAAAAAATAAAATCCTAAAAATCCGATCAGTGAAAGCTTGACAAGCGAATGCTATGAAGAACTCACAAAAAATCGTAAATTCAATTAAATAAGATGAATTAGATAAGAAAAAAGCGGAAATATCTTTTTATCCTCTTTGTTCAACTCCTTGTTTCTAAATTTTGAATATTCAATCGCTGCATTCGTTTTTACTTACTTACATGAATTCCGATTTTCTGAAACTAATTTTAATGTGCCCACGAGTATATGTAAATGCAATGCACCATCGGATCTCATAGAACTAGTAATTCTAGATAAACCATGCTCTGATCATGTGTAAGCTTTAATATGTAAGATTCAAGCTCACCAATGAAACGGGTTTATTATTAGCATTAAATGTTGTCCCGCCGCCTTGTCTCTTTGATGAGCTTGTTGGTGAGGTCAGTTAAAGTTTGATAGTGGATTGGATATAAGCATATCTGTAGGCTTGCTGTTTGCCTTTTTGCCATACGTACTCAAGCTTCTTGTTACCAAGTGCGTACTTGCATATACGATTTATGGAATCGCAAAATTGCGGAAAGCGCAGTTAACTCTCCTCTGACTGGTTTTTTGGTAAGCGTAGTTAATCCTCATTGTCCTTCACGAAAACCGCTTGGGTTGGTTCGTCTTATTTCATGTTTGCTGTACATAAGGAATTCCTACTTGCTGGAGGTGGAGGTTCTTCCTGTACTGACATGACTTGGCTTTGGCTGGTTAATATTGTATTGTTAGTGTTATATATAAATAACGTAGTTGAACCCCAGCCAACACACCTTGATTAGCAGTAAACATCCAGCCCGTCGGCTTTTTGATGTTCCGCGTTCTATCTGAGCTCGGTTGACATTCCTGGTTACCAGATTTTTGAGCCTGTCGTTCCAGATTTAAATTCCATCTCTAGGTTAATGAAAAAGGTCTATGAAAAAGTTCATTTTAATCCGAAATCCGTAACTACAGCTAATTGGATTTTAAATTTAAGGATTAAGGTGAAAGGTAGTCAGTTCAGTAGCACAGGATCTTTAGATGAGGCTATAGGGTTTCCTTTCCTTATTTTAATGAAACAAAAACTTATTGGCAACAGCTAATTGAAGCGGAGAGCCCATAAAGGATTTTTAAGTGCGCTTGATGGGATTTTGATTAAAAGTCAAGTGGGGAGACGAACAAAAGCAGGGAAGAAGGCAGGGAGCTAGAAAAGCTCAAACTCAGACTTGGTTACTAATTGAGTCAATTGATTTCAGGGTAAAACACATTCCACGTAAAATGAGTTGGAAAAAGTTATAAATTTTCTTATGCTCAGAAACTCTGAGAAAGTCAAAAATGACTAATTATAAATTTTCTTACTTATTTGACATGAGGAAATTAACAAATTTAGCAATCGAACCAATAGTGCATCTTTTGACCTGCTCAGTTAAATTCCGTACTAGTGGATTATGCAAGGTGTGGTGTCACATTTTGACCAAACCCAGCTCCTTAGCTCTCTAAATGCAAATAAGAAGGTCGACCTAGTCCTTTCTCCTTGACTATTGTGTATGTGGAGTGATCCAGAGTTTGGAAAGGCTTAAGTTTGGTAGACTTTGACTTGGTTTGGTCTCAGAAATTTTTTTTTTCCATGGCTGGATCGAGAGCTTTTCCTCTCGGATCCGAACTCTGTTCCCGCGGTCTTTCATAAGTATGTGCAACCCTAAGCCGACTCCTTCCGCCTCTTCCCGTCTCACTCCAGACTATCCAACCACGGACTACGGACTACCCGAACCCCGACACTTGAAGATGAACCGAAAAAGACCCGACTCACCCAAAAAACGAAGGAAAAAAGAGGACTGGCTTCCCAATTGGCTTCACGCAGCAGTTCCACTATGGCTTAGGCACGTAGTCCATGAAGGTGCTCTCCCTTCGGTTGCGGTATGATTACATTCTGGGGCTTTCACCAGGAAGTGAGCAAACGTGGGTCTTTTCTCCTCCTGCCTTTCCCCTTCCCACATGTTGGTCCAAAAACTTTAGGACGAGGAGTCATTGGCTTCGAAGCAATGGGAGCAGCGAGAGGAGTTCTACTGTAGAACAGAGATCTAATATCGAGGGTTTCCAGATTCTGAATATCGGCCTTTGAAGGTTTCCGTTGTATTAGCTTAAATTGTTGGTATCATAGATGGGTGAAAGTGGCACCCCTCCGTCCAAGTTCAGAATGCCACACGTCCCCTCCAAGCTCAAGAATGCTACACCTACCCTCCAAGTTTAAAAATGTCACCCCTCCCCTCCAATTTACAAAAATTTCACCCTCCCGTCGCCCCTTCGAACCCTCCCTTCGTGTGAACTACCGATAATACCCATCTATGGTTGGTATTTTGGTATAGCGATGAAATTCATCCAAATGTAAAGAAATTTAATGACAGGCATCGAATGTTCTTATTTTCCGTTTAATTTAAATTTTAGTTTCAATATTGAAGTTGAATATTGAAAGTCGATTTTAAATATGGTACTTAATACGGAATATCGATACCGAAGTTGAACGATATCGCATGGTCTAGTGTGAAACCAAATACTTAAGTTAAGCTTTTCCGCATGTCTCATCGCTTGACTATTTTAACTAAGAATTCCAGAAAAGCTGTTAATAATTAAAACAAGAAATAATAAGTTTATAAACATTTTATAACAGTTTATTCAAATTATCAAGACTCCCCATTGCTTATCACCAAATTGGAATAACGAACGATATCCCCGTCTCCCGAGTTGAGATAAGACCGCTGCCACATTCGATAAGTATCCAAATTCCTGAACTTCTATTTTCGAATGCCCCTCCCTTGTCGTTATTTGCTGTGCGAAAGTTTCTATAATGTTTGGAAGCTTTCGACTGTCAAATCTCTAGAATATCGATTGCAAATATCGAAAAGACGACCTAGCCGAGATGCCAGATTCCCTACTCTAATTTCTTGATTTTCGAATGACTTGTCTTGCGAATTTGCGGAAAGTTGTGATTTGATTCAAATTTTGGAGGATTCTGACTAAAGGTCCGTGTGTCCATGTGTTTCCTTGGGTAAATCTAGGTCTGGAGTGTGTTCTGTTGTGGAGAGAGTGGGCAGAAGGGTAGTGCTCGGATCCCGGACTCCGGTCCTGGTTTGGCTCCTCTTGGTGTGGCTAAAAGAAAAGGAAGCGTTTGGAGTCCCCCTCGTGCTTCCTCTTTTTTCCGTCCTCTCTTCATCCTCTCGTATTGATTTCATACGTTTTGAATCCTTATACAAAGGAAGAGGACATTTCCAAACTTTTTTTTTTTACCCGAACCTCATGGATAAGGATGAGGTGAAGCTTTTATTAGTATTGTTCCCTGCTTAGGTATATGTGGAGGAGTAGGAGTTGGTAGTGAGCTTGAAGACGGGAGTCATTTTTCCTGTCAAGTCTCCCGTAATATTAGATGTAGACATGTCTGGTTATAAAATTGAGAAGAAGGATTTCCGTGCGTCCTAGTCCACCCTTCTGCTCCAACCTCGACTAGTCTCTATTTGTAGTTTTGTAGTCAGATAATGTCAATGTTTATTTCCAAATCCCTACTTCTTGATTCCGGCTTGTCGACCTCTTCTCCGACTCCTTCCTATTGGGTGATTGGATGTGGGCCGTGAAGGAGGTGCGAGCTTTACAGGAGACATGGTTTATTTTCTAATTGGCACATGTCTCGTCCAAGCCACGCGGAATACATGCGGAACCTGCGCAAAGCTTCTAATGTGGGAAATCAAACCGCTAATTGTGTTTAAAACTTGAAATGTCCTGAGAGCCGGCAAGTTTCCAGCAAGCAGATTTATGGTCGCTCAATGGCTGGAAAACTTGTTAGGACTTAGGAGTTCAATATGTGGTAGTGGAGTGGGCAAAATTCGCGACACCAGAAAGCGCGAATGATCAAAACATTTCCTCACTTTAGGTTTAAGGTCACTTTTTTCTTTATGCTGTTTGGCTTTTGCTCGAAAATTAGTTGAATAAAGATATTTTTATCTGACCAAGTCATGCGTGGTCGTGTTGTCGCCTAGATCATCTCTATTCATAGTTGATTGAAAAGGTCACATTTTGACCTATTGACCTTTTCCTGTATCAGACTCCTAGTTAAGTTCAAAAATCATAATCATGATGTAAGAAAAGTGTTGAGTAACCAATCTGAAAAGCGAATGACGTATTCCAGGCCAGCCTGTCAGGTCAGTAATCCAGGTCCCAGGTCAGCAATCAGCAATTCTAGTTTTGACCTTTTTTTCATTTATCGTGGGTCAAAGTGGTTTGACGTTTGACCTAAGATTTTCACAGGTCAAAGGATGAGAATTGGTTCAAAGGTCGCAGGTCATGATATGAGTTTTGAAATGAGAAATTTGGGTACGTACTTAACAGAATCGTTTGGTATTGCTTCCTCGAGATTGGTCATTAGCCAGTTTCACACAATGACCCTTGACTCTGGTCATGGCCTGCCAGAGGCAGACAACACGTCAAGTTTGTTTAGAGGTTGTCGAGTTCGTGTCGCCGAATTTTTTGGTAAATTCTGGGTTGTTTAGATTGAGATTTTTCGAAGCGGCCGAAGGGCTAGTTGTATATTTGTTGTATTTTTGACAATTCAGCAGAAAAAATGACATACTTTAATTTAAATAATCAAAAAGTATGAGCGGTTAGGTTACGCCTCTAACCCGCTACCCTTCTTTTAACTAGGTACCAACAAAAACCTAAACCTGCACCTGCAGACCACTCTGACGGTTCTTGTAAGAAGTTATTCCTTGAAAAATAAGCATCCGAGTCCGAGCAGAAAAAAGCTATCCAGTCGGGGTGACTTATATCGTTATAACGTTTCGTACAGTGAATCGTGTCCAGAGTAGGAGAACTGTTTAAGTGGGAAGGTCGGGTTCTGTAGTCTCTACGGAGGGAACAACACGTGGCATAATGCATAAATAGGTGGTTCAAGTTGGGTCCTCATCTGCCCTCACTTACTAAAAAATAAAATAGTGTAGAAGTCGGGGTCGGTCGGTTGGTCGGTCTTACTCACTGTTTACAGGGCATTATTATTACTTTTTGGGGTTCTATTAGAGTTGTGTATAGCCCAGATGGGTTACTTTACTTTCTAATACATCCCAACAACTCCCAACGATTCTGTAACAAACTTGAAGAGAGCTCCAGAGAAACACGCTACATTACTCATCTCGCACTTACTCAGCCTTTATACGTTCCAGGCAGAAGGGTTGCACGATTCTCTCTACGTTTGTATAAATAAAGTGAGCATTCATCAATTGGAAATTGATCGTAGTACAATGATAGGCATTGTCTTTTAGTTTTGTGACCTGTCCACTCTTAGGTCACAGGGTCAAACAAAATATTCTCCCGAAATTTGAAATTTCAATGTCAATGCTCAGCTCATTTTCATTTTAGGCGAAAGTGGGAAGTATTCCGTGCTCCATGGTTAAGTGAGAAATATACACTTAGAGGTCAAAGGTCACAGGTCAAATCTGCGCTGCGTGACACTAAGCTTGCAAATTTTTGAGTACGATTCAAGCTTTATTTCTTGGATTTCCCAATTTTTATCAAAAGAATGTCTTCGACAATTCTTGACCCAGGGTCAGGGGTCACTGCCAATAACAAGCAAGTTATGCTACAGATTTTTTCCATTTTCCATTTGAGCTTTTCTTCTTTACTATTTCTGATTCGTTGAAAAAAAAACAAGTTTGGTCAATTTTTAATGTTTGGCGAACCTTTTTTGTCACGGAGTCAAAGTCCATTAAGGTCAGGTTAGCTCCAATTTGTTACTTAGGTCAATCCAATACGAATAGTTTTAGACCTCAACAGCTATAACCAAACAACCCATAAACGAACGGAAGATGAAATTTCCTCGAAAGAGTTCTTTATCAGTCTGTGACATTTGACATCCCTGGTTGGAAGGGAAGCTGAGATGGATTCATGGTGGAAACAAGGAAAAAATGGGATGGCAAAGATGAAATGATGATAATATGATGGGGTGGCTTGGCTGACTGGCTTTATTTTAGTTTGTATGTGGATTGGATCATGGAGATAATCAACAATTGGGCGGAAGAGTGAGCTGCGGGAAAATGGTAACACGGGACAGCTCAGCTAGCGGGCTAATATGCAGACTTTGGATATCCTGTGTACTCAACTGCATGATTAATCATGGTAAATAAATGGAATCAGACTCATCAACGTGCAGCACTCAATGCCTAATAATTAGGTATTCACTTCCGAATTCAAATCCCACTTGTCCATGCGGATTCATATCCTTCCACATCGTTAGCTCCTAAATTCGTCCATCATATTTATTTGACCAGCAGCATTTCTGATTGAATATCTGAATTTTTTCTGGGAGATCATGCAGTTTTCTATCCGGTGTGAACTTCATATCAAATTTCTGAAATCTGACATAGCCCATCGGCGTAAATAAATAATTGACCACCGATCCAAAAATAACGGTTTCCGTAATGACTTCTGTCATGTTTTGCATATTAGTAGGGTTTGGCTCGAATGCATTTGAAAGGATCCAAATCCTAATACGAATACATTATGCATTAAAATATGAAACAAAAAGCTGGTTTGATGCTGAAAAAAACATAATTTCGAAAATCTAAATGCCTGGTACAAAATCTATTAAGCAAGTTGTAAAAACGCAAGAATTTCTGAGAAATATCAAATTAAAATCAAACTAATTTTTTTTTGAAAACTTCTAATTCTAAGCAAAATCTTGATAAGGATAAAACACTTGACGAGAACGGTAAACCGCTGCACTTCAAAAAGCCTAAAAATATGCAGTTTTAAATGTGTAAAAATATGCATAAAATTTAATAGAACATTAAAATATGCAAATTGCACATACGCACTAAAATCCTTAAAATTATGCAAAAATATGTATTATGGTAATTTGTTCTTGATTTTCACATAGGATTCCGACCCTTGATAAATAAAATAAAATATGTAAGTACTAAAAAAACCTTAAATTTTTTAGAAAAAGAATATGAAACTGGATAAGTACTTAATTTTTGATTTTCATATAGAACTCCGACCCTTGATGCTATATGGTAGGTTTAAAACCAACATAATCCAGGAATAATGAGATTTGGGGTGCAGGGTGCAGCCTAATTTTGTGCTAATGTAATTGTAACTCCATCCAACTCTCGCTGAATACGCATTGATTCTTGAGACTTTCCTTTTCAAAACTTGATGAGTTTCCTGTAGTTTCTGAATTTGAGAAAATGTGATTATTTGTCCAAATTGAGAAGTATGTTAATTTGACTTCTGTTCCCTCCTCGGATCCGACCTGGAGCCGGTGTGCCTGGAGGGAAAGTGGGCGGAGTGTAGATTGTAAGCGTAGCATATGCATGACCAAAACTATTTATGGGAACGGAGAAGACGAAAGAAAGGAGAGAAAAGAGAGTCTCCGGATTAATCAATATATTCCTATTTTCTCTACTTTCTCTATTCCTCCGTTTTATTTTTTCTTCTTCTTCTTCGGTTTGGTACCTTGAGCTCAGAAACTCGCCCCTCTGGAAGTCCTTCCTGAAAGTAGTGTGGAAATGGTTCTTGTAGACTCCCTTCCATGTCATTCCAGTGAGTCGTATATATTCGTATGAGGCCAAGTCCGATGGCAGGAGTGAGTGTGGGATAGTCTACAAATCCCGGGATAGAAAAGGAACAGAAAGCAACACTGAGAATCCCTCTAATGTAATAACAAGCTTCTGGCTTCCCAATGCATAGTCAGGCTCTTAAGTGAACTTGTATTAGTGGTGTGTTATATTTATATCACTGTTAGTAGTTCAGGCCGCACGTACGCTCTCCTTCGACGGATCGAACCAAGCGTCACTCTCTCAGTTCCTCTTCCCAACAACCAGTATCACATGCGGTCGGGTGTTCAATCTAGTACGAGCAGTACCATCCAGTTCCTCCGATTCTGCGACAATTGAACCGACAACGAATCGGGCCTATATCCTAGATTTGCTATAAGATGCCGCATTTTGTATGGATATGGTGCCAGAATTGCTTTTCTCTTGAAAGACAACGTGAACCAACGATCCTGAATCCTGAAGTTTAAGCATTTTCGAATTTCGAAATTTTAAACCTATTCAAAGTCCTTGTTCAACGTTCAACCAAATGGCGCTGACAAGGACGACAGCCATTATTTTGAGAAAATGAAATGGTATTGCCTTGTGTGTAGGCTTACCATCGACCAAAAAATGAAAACCAATGGGTCGACGATCGACATGACCACTATGCTACCGCAGGACGGAGCCACAGTCTCGTGCTTTTAACACACAACCCAAGCGCCGTCCTGCGGTGGCATCGGGCATCGTGTGGCGTGTCGATCCAGCGCATCTTATTTTTGACTCGACAATAATGTAGAATTTGTTCTTCAATGGTCGTTGCCACCGTTGTTGTTAGGATTCTTCGTATGTTAACCTGATGTCAATATTTGTTTGTTTTTTTTTCACAAAAATTTCGAAATTTACCTCGCATTGCTTATACAAGAATCTGAAATATTTAAAAGCTTCTTGATCCAGGCGATAGCCTGAAATATGTAACCCAAGCGCCATTTCACTGCAGCGAGCGTATTGGAAACCTAACCTATTAGAAGTAATTAAATCATCTCAGCATTTAGTTTTGTGACCTAACAGCGTATATTCAACCAAATATTTAACTTGCTTTCGGATTCCGCCCAATTTTCCCCGCCCAAATGTCGCGCTGCTTGTTACTACTATCGCAAATCTCAAATCCCAAGTCAAATCGTAATCAATTTCTCGGTTTTAGGTTCAATCTAATAATACATGCTCTAATTTGGTTCCTCCAGAAAGCACTTGTGCTCTTGGGGCCGAAACTATGCTTTTTGTGGGATTGACTCACGTATTTTAGGCTCAAGTCTCTCCAAGTCAAGTCCCCTTCATTTTACCCCAAAATACATTTTAGTGGCAGATGTGCCATTGAGGCTCTTCCAATTATCCGAACGGGTAGGAGTCAAAGAGACATGCAAACCTGAAAAATTGACACTGGATCTTCCTTTGTCCCACTCCATGTCCGTCCAACCTCTCCACTTGCGGGAAGGGTGATTCTGATTATTTGGAAGGACGGGAAAGGGTGGTTTACTCACTCAAGCATTGACATCATGCGCCGTATTACTGCATTGCCAAAAAACGACATTATTCCTCATCCCCGCCTTCCCAACAACTTCCAATCTCTAATTAATGAATGAACCCTATAAACCACACACAGGTTTTTTCTCTTCACTCTTACAACTAATCAGTGCATGATGATGGGACTCAATTTGCATTGTTTTCATTTCATGAACCTCGAAGAGAGACTTTAGTATTACGTGTAAAAAAAGGATGGTTCTATAAGTATAAATTGTTGGTGGAGGGATTATGATTCTACTTCTTTTTTTCACTTTGAGCCTGAGTCAGGCAGGTTCAAGTGAGGACAAAGACAAAAAATATTTTCTTGACGGAATATACCGTAAGTCTAACTCTCTCATCTCATTGTTATTATCTCGTGTACAGTGGAGGAGAAGGAGAGATGTGGCATATTTCAGAAATTGTGAGAGGAAGTCAGTCAGAAGTACAGAATAGACGTGCATTTCATTCTAACTACTGTAACATGTGTGCAATACCCTAGTACACGAACTGATTCTAACAGATTTCTGAAAAAGACATAAGTAGCTTATAAAAATGGGACAAAGTGTTGTTTGCTTGCTTGTTGCCACTTTTGGAATACAGGTGGTGGGCATGGGCAGGTGTAAGCCAATCAAATCGTTCCGCGCGAAAGATTCAAACCGGTTTGCCGCGTCACGTGGTGATTGCAAGCTCAAAAAGGTTGAAAGCAGGTCGTTGACCTTGGTCATGATTGGTTTTGCTCTTCTCTTTTTTGGATGTATTGGCGGGAGTTTTGAATCGGATTTATAATTCGCGAAGAGCAATGGAAGAATTGAACGATTGAATTCAAATAAATTAAAAATAAAGATTTTTACTACTTATGTACGCCAAATTTTGTACTAGCCGCCCTAAAAATTCTGCTAACTTTATTGCTAAATTTATCCGCCAAAAGTATTTGATAGCAAAATGAGGGAGTATTTGAAGAACAGATGCAATATTTAATATTTGCGATGTTTGCTAAGTGCAATGGCGAAAAATCTCCATGTGCGAGCATGCACGTGCTTGGCGCCGAATTAAAAAAAAAAGTAGTAGATTCTTAAGTGACGATGAAAAAACTGTATTTGCTGTTTGCTGTACTCCGGGTCCGGTTGCTGGAGCTGACCTTCGCAAACTTGAACGACGTAGCAGAGCAGGCCAGATTCCTTGTGTTTAGCATTATCCTGGATTTATATAATAAGTCCATGGGTTGCGTCAGAGTCTAAAGGTAGTTTACAAATATTATAATCATATAATTTGGTCCTCTTAATCGAAGAATTGCATCCTGGGACTGTCATGAGATTTCGTTAAGTAAGTGGAAGCATGTAAATTTGATTTGTATGGAGACAGACGTGGTGAATGGTATACCGTAGTGAAGAAGACGAGCAGCCTAACTGTAAGTATTCTAAAATGGATACGGAGGATCATAGGGTCCAATCACATTTCTGGGTTTAGGCTATGACAATTCCGTGTTCACGTTTTCATCACCGAGTCTGTGTCTGTCACTTTGTCAGTTTCGCCTTTATTGGATTATCCTGTTGGTTTGAGTCAAATTCAGCCCTTCCTCTTCGGAAAGGCCGAGGAGGACGGGAAGACGAAAAGAATTGAATTGAATCCAATTCTCTCTCAATTGATGTGAGACTAGGATGATTCTATCATCACCGCTCGACTTATTATAATGCGCCCTAATGTAATGTAAATAATTTACAACGTAAGGTACTCTGCCGATAATGCGTTCTGCTACCACTCGGCCTACTCATGCAATTTCGAATATTATGTTTATGTGGGTTAAAGTCGACACGGTGTGGGAAAGCAATGTAATGCTCGCAACAGTCACAAATCACACTAGGGATGCCGCGAATACTCACCAGAGCGAATATTCGCCCAAGAATTACGAATGGGCGAAAAGACTCGCCATAGTATTCGCACAAAATTTCTGCTCGAGTGATAAAATCTGGAAATATCTCTTCTTAATACATGTAGAGTGAAAATTCGATTCGGCGTCTTATTGGCAAAACTCAGCTTGACAAAGCTTGAACTTTTCGGGATAAATAGCAAATTTACACATGCAAGCAGCTAAAATAGAAAATGCAATTTAAGCTGTATTGGCGGAAGACGATGTTAGAAAACATGTTAGAATTTTTATTTTAAGAGTTAAGCTCGGTATAGCGTAGGTCTAAAAAGTCCAAGGAATGGGGAAGAAATTGCAAATGGTGTGATACCCTAAATTTGCCGTGCCCTGCATTTGTCCCACTGAACCACGCTTGACGTTGAGTTTTGAGTGTAAAGTCTAATTGTGCTCCTGAGTATTTTAGTTTCGTGCCTCGTGTACGTACAGACAGACTCAGGTTGATTGTTGCAAAACCCAATGAGCCCATGTAAGACTTTCCCATCTAGCAAGTGAGTTGAGGACTTGTGCTCGACTAGCATCAAGCATTTACAAGAAGTAACAATAACAAAACTGATTACTTTATATACAACTCTTCTTTCTGGGTCAAATGTTCATTGTACTTTGCGTACATTGTTACAGACATACAGACAGACGCTGAGCACTCCGCCAACCCTTGACTAATATTCTATCCTCACCTTTTATCCTCCACAGAGCAAAAGTATGAGAAACGGAATTCAAAAATGTACAAGTTGGACCATAAAGAATACATTCCTTGAGCCCTGCCCTCTGGCAAGATATAAAAAGAGAAGGAATAAAATATAGAATGGCAGGATTATTAATACTATTGTAATAACTCCGTTTACAATCTCTACTTCAAGTGGAGAGACGTCGTCAAGTCACACGAGGAGAAGTTAGAACAAGTAGTCCTGCATCTGGTCGCTTTGCTTGGCTCGGCATGTCGTGTACCATCCTTTCGCATTGGTTCCTGAGAAGGAACTCTATTAAGACACGAGTTTTATATTGAGATTTTATATGCTTCATGTTTAAGACTTAATGAAAATTCGGATTCGATTTAATGCATCTTCCCACCTACATGCTCAACTCAAAATGTTATGAGGTTTTATCTAAAAAGGTTATGGCTCTGCTGTTCTGTTGAAGCATGTGCCCGACAGCTGAGCTAAGTCCTGTAAGGATATTAAGATTAATATTTTACGTTCTACGGGTAGTTTAAGCGAAGATCAATTAGGAAGAAGCTGTTACATGTCCATTTCGTACCTCCGGTGAATTTGACATTTAAATATACTTTGTAGCTCATTGTTCAACAGGGATTGAGGTAAGGTTATTCCTATTGGGCTAGATGGAAGATTGCAGGTCAAGCGAGGGTTGTTTCATTAATTTGGACAGTCGTTTGAAAAGTTATAAAAGTGAAAAAAAGAATGCATTGGACTGAAGATTTTTAAAATAAAAATGAGGGGAAGCGAATCATTTTTGGTGATTTGTGAAAAAAAAGATACTAAGTCAGTTCTACTTGAAAAATTCCTTTTTTTGTTTTTATTTACCAAAACCATGGTATTTTATATCTGCTCAATTAAGGAAATTATTGCCGAAGAACATAGGGGCAAAGATTTTGAAATTTTTCCTGAGACAAACGCCATGCTCGACTACAAGTGTAATATAAACTGTATTATGGACATTTCCCATTTTACCCAATTTTTGGCTTAAATGTAACTCAATTATTACTTTAGCTGTGGCAGGCAATTATTTTTCAGATTTTTCATTACTTCCATTTTACGCATTTACGCACGCAGTTGGCTATATTTGGTAGTGCGTAATAATGCATTTTACGCATTTCACGCAGTGCTATTTCACGGACCTCTGCTGCGTAGGGAGTTTCCTGATAGCTGCGGTGAAAGTTTCAGCCCAATTTACTCATTTTTGCAAGTTTTAAAGCTTTCCAAAAGCTGTTAAAATTAATGAAACAACCCTCGTACTACTGTACTGTGACTGAGGTCTGATTGGGCTAAGGTGACAATATGAGTTGCATAAGGCCAGAGTTGGTGTTGGTAGACATTTTATTTATTTGTCCTTGTTTCCACTGCTTTAGTGGCTGAGCTGGGATTTACAACGTGCCCTTTATTTCCCCGTATGACAATTGAGCTTCTTTTGATAGTGTCCTACTTTCTGAGTTCTTGCCTGGTATGCTCAGGCCAGTAGTGTGTGTAAACTAAATGGATACATTTACGAGGGTTGTTAAAAAGAGTTTTATTAATAAGTTCACTATTATCTTTCCCCTGTTTTTAGGTTTCGGGGTCTCAGCAAATGGGCATGAGTGCTGGAGAGTTGAAGACGAATAGTGGGACAACAGGAGGGAACATGATGAGCATGCAACAGCAACAAAACATGTCCGCCTACTACCAAAACGTTCCTCAGCAACAACTTCATCCTCAGCAACAACAAACTTCTCAATCAGGCCTGAATCCAACTGGGACCTTCATGAACTCGAGTGCTTCTTCCGCTTCAGCTCAGCACCAGGGCATGTCTGGGACGCCGGGCGGGACGAGTGGTAATGCCCAAGGTCAGACTATCAACTTTACCCAGCAGCATCTCCGAATGGCAACCGGGGTCTCACCATCCTCAGTGCCGGGTATGAACGGAATGGGTCGAATGATGGGTGAATCTCCGCCGGGTATCCAAGGACCTAATCCCAATAACCTCATGTCAATCCCAACTCGTATGCCACAAACTGGACCAGGTGAGCAGTCGGACTACTGTAAACGTACCCAGAGTTCGTCAGCGTTCAACTTTTGATGTACAACCTTCGAAACCCTAAGTTTCGTGACCGACGCCTCACTTACATTGCGATTTGTGTGTTAGGAAGAGCCTCATCTTCCAAAAAAGGTTTTCGAAGGTTGTACAATTTAAAATTCTACAATAACACAAGATTGACTAAATACGGCTAAATCCTCATGCCAAAATCTACAGAACAAGACATGCCGCATTTAGTTCCTTGCAGAGTGGACTTCGCCATGTGTTTAGATACGGCTAGTTGCCTTCGGTGCACTTCCTAACATTTTATAACGGGCTCAGACGCAGTTTTACGTTTACTTTTATGTGACATGTCGTGTGTGTGTTTTTGGCATGGGGATTTAGCCGTCAATTTTTATGTTACGCTGACGAATTGTGGGTACTCGTCCGGTACACCTGATGAAGTTTTTGTCAATTTTCGAGGACAGGGCTGAGCAAATTCATTACAAAAATGATTTTCAAAATCATTGACCAAAATCACCGAAAATTCGCCTTCAAAATCCCCAAATCAAAATCAATCACTTTTCGCCGTCAAAATCAAATCGTCAGAATCAAAATCAACGATTTTTTATTAAATCGTGATTTAAAATGGTCAAAAGCTAAAAATCGTGATTTTCAAGATCAAAATAGATACTTTTACAAAATATAAATACAAAATCATGTCATTTCTCAAAATCAAAGTCTGAAGATCTTTCAGATTACAAAAATCACGATTTTAAAGTCATTGATTGTCAAAATCAAATGATTTTGCCCAGCCCTGATCCTGATTCTGGAAGTGGGGTGTCGGAGTTTCTAATCTTTTCGGTGGTTTGTTGTAGGCATGGGCGAGATGGGCGGAATGAATCCGAGAACAGCCCAGATGGAGATGCAACAGCGGATGATGGTGCGACAGCAGTTACGAGGTCAGACGATGCAGCAGCAGCAACAACAGCAGATGAGCGGAATGTTGCGACCTCCTGCACCTGACTACGCGAATAAAGCTGAAATGATGAGTGGTGCTCAGCAAATGATGGGACAGAATCCTCCGAACCAAGCTGCAATGATGACCAGGTTTAATCCGAGTTCCTCTGGCCCTGGACGGCCGAATCTCATGTCCAACCCGCAGCAAATGGGTGGAGTTCATCGGCTATCCCAACAGCAGCAACAAATGCAACAACAACAACAACAACAGCAAGGAAATATGTACCAACAAATGCAGCAGAGAATGGCCTCCAACTGTGGCCCGCGCGGAGCTGTGCCGTCGAATATGTCCAATATGCCGAATATGCCGAATATGGGAATGAATAATATGAATATGCCCATGCGCCGAATGTCTTCCTACAATTCCAACGGTGTTCCACCAGGTTCAATGCCCAATATGAATCCTGGAATGACAATGAACAATGGCGGGCCAATGATGAACACGTCCTCACAAATGTCACAGTCAGCTATGGGCAATGTGAACGTGGGCAACGGGCTTCCTTCTCAAGAATGGATGGCAATGCAGCAGCAAGAGTCCAATATGAATCGGAACTTTTCAAATGTTCAACAACAGCAGCTTCAGCAGCAAGGTCTGAGAACGAATCAGAATCCAAGCGGCTTTCATCCAGGTAACCTAAATGAATTCATCTAGACGTAGCCGTATATATGTTGGAACTAGTAGGGATATTCGGCCATTTTAAATAATTGCCTGCTAATATGGAAACTGAATTCTAAAGAGCGTCGACTCCCGCTTGCAAAGATTTATAAGTACCTAATTTCTGTAGTTCCCTGTTCCTGCTACTATTCAGAATTTTACGTTCTTTCCAATGGTGTACTTAATTTTTAATGCAATCAAATATACCTAAACACATGATTTGATTAGGAATGAATTTGCTGTGTCTGGTCTGGACCCTTGTATGTTTATTTGTGTTTAAATTTGTCTGATTGATTTAAGAAGTACACCATTGGAAAGAGCGTAAAATTCTGATTAAGATCAGCCAGCCAACTACAGAATTCGGGAATACATGTTTGCCAGCGATAATGGACGCTGTTTAGAATTCATTTTCCATATTAACCCGCTATTATGTTATATAGTCAACTATCCAAACTAGCTCCAACATATTCAATTTTAACCTACAACAGTACCTAATCGGCTATCATTTAGTCTCGCTGAGAATAAATCCGATTTTCACCGCTAAATTAACAAAGTTGACCAAATAATAGCTTAAATTAACTCAAATCTTCTGAGGATTTTCCTGATTTGCCTATACATACGCATTTTTCTAGATTACATTTTTGGAGAGATGCCTACATGGTTAAACCTACCCTAAGCTAACCTAGCCGCACAATTTACAAAAGTCCTCCGGGAGCGCTTACCCTTACCTTACATAGCGAAATGGAAGTTTTGTGGTTAACTTAGTTATTTTGCGGTGAAACTAATATTTATTCGTCTTCGTAATATATTAAAAATTATTGCAATGTGCAATGTAAACTCTGTTTTACTAGGAATGCAAATGCAGATGACTCAGCAGCAACAAATGCAACATCAGCAGATGAACCAAATTCCAATGGGCGGAGGTCAGGGAGGAATGGGCGGGAGTCCAATGACTTCAATGGCCTTTGGTCAGCAGCAACAGCAACAGCAGCACAACATGTCAGTCAATGGCGGGCCAGGCTACTCCCAACAATCCATGAATGTGATAATGTCTCAGTCCCAAGCCACCTGCATGGGTTCGAGCAACTTTGGGCTGAAGAATGGCGGAATGGCAATAAGCAACAACACAGGGAGCGGAGGAGCACTCGGCCAGTCACCTTCCATGAACACAGGTCCTTCCAACAATCCCCAACAGCTCCTGCATCAACAATCCCTCCAGCAGCACTCCCAACAACACCTCCTCAACAACACGATGAAGAATGACCTAATGTCAAATCAGTCAGACTTCAATTTCGACTTGTTGGATAATATTACAGTGGGAGATCCGTCAGGGTATGGAAGTGACGTGGACTACCTCAACTCGTACGACGCCAGTTCAAACTATCAGAATATTCTCGATTCCTTATAGTACTTTCTGCCAAAGTACTGATATTAGTATAGACTATGTCCTACTCATAAAGAATTTTGACTTCTTCATTCTTCTACTCTCTGTTCTTCATCAGACTCTGCTTACTTTCACTATAGTTGATCCGTAAAATTGTTCATTTACGAAAACTGACTGCTTGTGATCTCGATGTTAGGTAGTATACTTGTAAGTTATTTTGGAAATGAGCTGGATGCGGGGGGGGGGGGGTCTGCAAAAGGGGAGTAGAAACTAGTATAGAGTATATATTCTGTCTTATATCGTTTAAAACTGTTATGTAGAGAATTAGATATTTTTAATACATTGAAATAGGAGCAGCAGATGAAAGGAATTGCATCTCTCGGTGTGGCTTAGATTAGAGACTGTGATTTCTTCGCCAGGGCGTTAACATTTTATTCTTTATTTTATTTTTGAAGCAAGAAACTAGCAGTTCAGATCTTGTCTAGTCTTTCTTTAGTTTTCTCTATGCTCCATTGCCATTGTCTCAATTCCTTTAAACTTTTCACAATAACTACTACTTCACTTCCTTGTCCGAATAACTAACAATAATACATGGGCCCGGTGTCTTTCGTCTCATATGAGTTTGAAAACGGACGGATAAGGTCATTCCTGTTTTAATTTATTGTAAATTAATACTCCCTGGAAGAATGCACTTAATTGTTGACAATTGATTTTATGCAGGAGAGAGTAGCACGTAAACTAGAGTAGCTAACAGGCAGTGTAGGTTGTAGGACTCAAACAATCACTCTGGTTTATCCTGGTCGTGTATCGATAATCGTAAATTAATGTATGAATTTATATAGTAGAAATAGTGAAATAGTTTGAACGCAGAGCATGAGCTACAAGCTGTCCAGTGTCAAGCGTCAGTATGATAGTTGCCTTGTTTTAAGTTATATCTTATATTTATCCTTTTTTTGTCGATCAATCTTGCCATACGTTTTCCACTTACACGTACGAATTCGGAACAGTGACTCTATTCAAGTTTAATTTTTGTTTAGAGATTTTTAGCTTTCATACCGTAGTTCACAGTTCACGATCCTAAATAACATCATTCCATATCATTTTCGAATTATTTTCTTACCAGTATTTTTCGAATCTACATTTACTAAAATAATGTTCCTGTAATGACGTCAGTATTCGGTTTTGGTTTTACTCTCCATTTTAAGTTGACAAATCGTTCCGTATCCAACCTCCTCTTGATACTTGGTAAACTCTTCCCCGTGTTGACTTCAATGTTGAATGATATTTCTAGTACAAGTTCCCGAGGGGTTTTAAAAATATTATTTGTACTTACAGCCGATGTATTTAAACCACGTCTCTGTATTAACTATTACTTATCTATGTATTATGATATGACGCAGCATGTTTGTCAATTTGTTAGCCGAGAGACGTATTCCCAGACCCTACACGGTTTCAGCCCCATACATCTTGAACAACTCTAATTTACAAGCAAAACCTCGGACTTGGATCTTCAGTTTGTGAAATTAGGCGAATCTTTATCAAAATTTAACGTTCTGTATGCCACCATTGGAAAAAGCGTCATGATAACGATTCGCCTAATTTCACAAACTGAACACTAGAGTATATGCGTGTAACTTAGCGTTGTTGGAGATGCAAGGGGCTGAAACCGGGTTGGGTCTGGGAAGGGAATACGCAGCCCGGAGGGATGCGTTCTGTTTGTTCTTCGAATTCTCTTTACATTTCGGAATTGTTGTGTACGAGTACAATTGTGTGAGCGGTATGGCGGTATGTTGTAGACTACATAGACAACTAAAAATATGAATGCAAACAGTGGTTCCACCAATATTGTGTAGCTGTTTGGCTTTAAATGTTAGTGATATTTGGAAGAACTGAACGAGATTTAAGGTGAAATTAAGTAAATGTTGGATTGTGGAAAAACGAATTCACGACTCAGTCGGGCACATGTATTTCTATTTCTATGTAAGTATACTCTCATGTAAACCCTAATGTATGAATTCAAAATACTGTACTAACGGACTCTCCGCAACTGTCTTCGTAAAACATAGGATAGAGTTTGACAGCTTAAAACACTTCAGCTGATGCGTGGCATCTGAGAAACATAATGTAATCTACACACACTAAATACTAAATATGTACCAAAACGTGAATCGATTTTTCATTTGTTCGTGAACGTGCAACACTTGCAACGAACAATACGCTGCTGCACTCTAGATTGTAATTTAATGATTGTTAAGGTGCTAATTGCATTCGTGAAAGAATTCAATGGAATGCCTGCACGTTTCAAAGCGGAAAGCACGTATGAATATTAAATATTACGCTAAGGATCCGTGTAACTAAATTGTTCTGTGTACAATTTTTGAATATTTGAAAATCTATACAAATCTTTGGATAGAGACTATTGAATAACTATTGCTACAATTTGTTATTAGAAACTTTATTGTATTGGTTGAAGTAAAAAAAAGAAGAATACGAAGGTGACTTGACCTTTTAATAGCGTGTAACTTTGCGCTTGTTGTGCCCATACCACTATTATACATACAATAAAATATTACTGAGACGTTTCAAGTAACAAATAAATCATCAAAGTAATTCCCAGTGAACTTTCAACTAATACATTTATTCCGGATTTCGATATTCGGTGTGCACGTTTGTCGTTTAGTGGCTTGGTTTAAAATTCCAGGGTTTGCGGAATTTATTTCATACATTTCATGGAATATCGTTGCAATTTCCAACGACCAACGAATTTAAGCCCGAAGCTTAAGCTTGTGATGAGACAGGATTGAAATAGTACAGTACTGAGAGTTTTCTGTTTTGAAATGATTTTAAGGTTTAGAATATATGGATTGCTTGTTCTGCATTTTGTTCTTCCGTATAAACCCACTTGACTTTCTTTAAAGTCCGAATTCGACTTGGGCTTCATATTATCGGTGTATTTAGTCCTTTGCCTTCTCAGCACTCAGCATCAGCACAGTAGTTAGGTACCTATGTTACCTTGCAAAAGGTTGTTTATCTATGAAATGAAGCTTAGCTCATCTAAAACCTTCTAGTTTCCTGTTGTATGAATAGGAAGCAGAGACACATGAACATTAAAATTCATCAGCCATCCCTCAGGTTTCGATTCGATCCTTTTTTCGGTCGAGAGTCGAGAAGCAAAACGTACCAAATTATATTTATATCCTATTAACAAAGGTAAAGCTAGCTTCAAATTCGAACTTCAAGTAGAGAACACGAATTGCATCGCCAAAGCTGCTAGGTATTCATATCGGCGTGTCAACAAAAATATAAAAATTCAGGCTAATCTCCCAGGCTATTTCTTCAGATTCATTTCTGTCAAGTTAAGTTAGGTTTTCCTAAACGGTCTCAAAACGAACTTGTTCATCATTTTTGTTTAAGCGCGCGCTAACCTGATCATAAATTAGCCCGGGAAGTTAACCTGGCTTTCTATATTTTTGTTCAAGCATAAATTACAAGCCATTCATATATTAAAGAACATACTTAATTGCAGAATGTTTTAGTGTTGGTAAAGGAGCAATAGACAGGCATTTCCAATGACTAACAAAACTTAATTCCGAAGCTTATGAGACAGCATTGAAATGTAGGACTGAAAAATGCCTGTTTTGAAATGACTTAAGGTTTAGAACATGGATTCTTTGTCCTACAATTTTGTTCTTTCATATGAAGCCACTTGACTTATCCTTCCGATTCCACATTGGACTTGGGCTTCATTATCGGTGATTCAATTTAATCCTTTGCCATATACCGTAGTTGCCTTGCTAAAGGTTCTTTTACGTGTACATATATGAATTTTAGCTCATCTAAAACCTTCAAGTTTCCTGTTGTATGAATATGAATATGAAACAGGGACACTTAAAATAAAAGCACATCATCCAGCTCCTACAACCTACAACCAGTTTCTATTTTCGATCATTTTTCGATCAACAAGCAAAACACACACCAAATCATTTCGCATTGTTGGGTTAAGCAGAGGCAAGCTTTAGTTCGTATTTCAGACGGATGAGAGATGAGACACAAATTGAATCGTTGAAGCTGGTCATGATGCGTAGGATAATGAATGAACATTTGCAGAAAGACACACCTCCGTGTGGTTAGCGAAGTCAACAGCAATATTTTGATAATAAATTCGGGTCAAATTATAATTCCCTTCACGTGTCAATTGCTGCATTTTCATATTTTCACAGTCATAGCATGAATTGGAGATGAGAAGGTATTGACTACTACTGATCGTCAATCGTCATTCACTGATTACGGAGTTGAATTATTGAGTTTCTCATTTACCACTTTCCGCATATTATTAATTTACATCTTTGCTGATGCTTTCTGTTGCACGTCTCTCAACTCAATTGAAGGATGACGGAGAAGCGCGGAAGAAGAAAATCTCTCAACTCACCAAAACCGTTTTGACAGAACTTAATCTGCTTTGTTGTTTGTTGTTTCGTCTTCCTTCAGCATCAGCAGAGGTAGACGATATTTTTGTCTGTCTTTTCAGTTACTATTTCAATCAGTGATCAGTCTCATATAACCCAGCACGAGTAGAAGCGGTCATCCGACATCCGACTTAATTTCACATCATGAATCTGCAACTGTAATCCGTCCACGTATGGCATATGGGCGCCTGTGTCCTACCTAACCCGAGGGAGACGAGAAACCTGTTATCATTGATGATACTCCGATTCCCATTCAAGATTAAATCGAGAATCTGCAGATTAAAATATCCCTCAAAGGCAGTACAATATAATTTCTTATGCGAACTATTGTGGTAACATAATACATTAGCGTGCGCTCCGAACCCAAATGCCAAAGATACTGGCAACGGCAACTGGCAGATGGCTACGCGAAACACAAAAAACAAAAGTTGAAGGCTTCAGTGTGTGTGTGAAACAACCCATTTGATGTTCTTAAAAACAGATGATATGTAATATTTAATGACTCTCAGTTGTCAATGCCATTATTGTTCACTTTTTATCCGTTAGGTCGCTATACCATGGAATACAACGCCCGTCTCCACAACTTGAATGTGAAACGGAAGAAGCTCGAGGAGTCTGAAGATTTGGTCATCATGATTGAGAAATGGCCCCGTCCGGGAACATTGCCCTGGGAAATCGACACGCGGATTGAGATCCAACGACTCGAAAATCTGATGGAGAATATGATGGGTAATTAATACTTATGGTATCAGTGCACTGAGCAGCGTACAGCTTAGCGTACGAGTTTGAATAATCCCATTCCAATCAGTGAAATTGGAGACGTCAAGTATCCTGCATTCGAAGTACTAAGACATCAAGTTCATTTTGCGAGAAGAGGGTCGAAAGTATGCAGGAATTCTGAAACTTCTCGATGCTCAGTTTACTGGCCTCCAATCCGAACTTCTTGGGCTCCAGAAAATGCTCAAAGATGCCACAATTGTGAGGACTCCTCGGCTATTTATAATACCACGAATCATGACATTTGAAAACCTTGAGATTTAAATTCTGAATTTGTCCCTCTCGAATTTCATTAATTCTTAGTTCCGGGATGACGCCTGATTCCTTAATATCGTCGAAAACGAAGCTTCCTAGAATCACAAAGAGCGACGGCGTCGAATATTGGCAATAAAAGGAGCAATTGAGAGACTTCTTGGTGAAAATGCGCACGTGGGTCAAGCTGATCGGAATGTTCGAAGAACATGTATCTTGTAGGATGACCTCAACCTAGTTGAACCGCTCGAACTCACTCAAAGTAGGCTCAGGATGCGCCGAGAGAAGTTTGGAGATCTTCAAGATAAGGTGCGCATGTTTCTTGACACTCTCCGCGGGGACAACATTACCAACGTTTCTGTCAGGTATTTTCATTTTGAATTCTTTACCTTACCTGTTCATAGTTCAAACATATTGAAGCATTTATGCTTCGGAACTAACTTCTCCAATTAAAAATCAGTTTTACAAACAAACCAACTGAGAAATACGTTCTGATTTCGCAAGGTAAAATACGTTTCCATATTGTGTGGTCAGCCGAAATGCCCTTTGCCTAATTTGTGCAAATAAATATAGTCAAAATATGCACTATAATATCCAGCTATGCATCCCGTTTTACGCAATGAAATATGAAGTATAAGTAAAGTAAATCATTGAGTCTCAACTTTCATATTTATTATGTATGGCTATTCTCTGTGAAAAAGTAAGGTATCTACCAGTTTCGAAGGTTTTGGCGTGAAATGCAATGAGTCTATAACATTTTTTGAACGCAAACAGCCGACATATGCACCAGAAATCGAAAACCTCAATATATTCTCAATACGCGATATAACCTTGGATGGAAGATGCAAGAATATGCAATATAAAATTGGAAAGTCTTAATCAGTACAGCTGACAGCATGGTTTGCCGTCGAACTTATCCATGCAAAAGACATTATGCAAAATGTTATGTGCTGCTGAGTTGCTGTTTTGATATCTGGTCAACACTCGGGAATATTGTACTAAACTTCTGCTAAACTTTTCAACTCTGTTCCTTATAGGTTGGCAACAGTGAACTACGAGAAAATTGAACGAGAAATTGCGACAGTAGATTAAAGTCAAGGATCAGCATCGTGATATGCTTCTTCGTCAAAGACCCAGCTCACTCCTATTTACAACTACATTCACTTTTCAGTTCAAAAACTGGAGGAACGGTAAATGAAGAGAGAAAATTTAAAATTGTGTTGATCTACAGCATTCCTCGCCTTGCCCATTCTGATCTAAACCTAAACGTACTATTTCCTAGATTTCAAATGGAATGAGTCCGAAGAGAAGGTGTCTCATGTTTCATTTTCAATCAGACACATAGAAGCACCAAGCAACTTTATGCAAGTACTGGAGCCACTATTGCTGAAGTTCGTTTCATTGTAATGCCAATTCTGAATCAAATGAAATGAAAGAAGAAGGTACATGTAAGTCTCAAATTTCGGAGTAGGAGCTGAAGCTTCAATTGAAAAAGTTTACAATCGTGCTATCAAGTTAGTAAACCGAGTTAGTGAGCTTGAGGAAAACCAGCAAGGGTCGCTGGAATGGGATTACGCATCCTTGATCAATATTCTGAGCGATTGACATGCTGCGTTGGAAGCCCTGTGGTGTCTGATGACCCCGAAGGTAAAACACGTAAGCAGTGCATCCGTTTGCAAGGGAACATTTAGTTACGAATAATTTCAGCTCTTCAAATGCGATATGGCCTTGGAACCCACCACCGTATCCAAATTAAAGAGGATACAGTGGCCTACCAAAGGCTTAAACATGTGTGAACGAGTATCATGTTATAATGTTCGCTCAACCTCCTCATTTATTTTATTCAAACGAGGTTAACTTCTTCCATACGCTTGTATGTAACTCGGGTTCTTTGCGAAACACTACATGAAATAAAGTTTCATTGGATAAATTGAATTGAACTAAAGTCACGCATGACTGGAATATTGAATTGCAGATGATGATTTGGCTGACATGAAAATCCCGGGTTTTGAACTTTAGAGATTTTTAGCTTTCGTACTACAATTCATGATTTTAAATAACGTCATTTCTATATGATCTTCGAATTTTGTTTACCAGTATTCCTTGAATCTACGTTTACCAAAATCAAGCTCTTATAAAGATGTCGCGGGTTTCATTTTACTCTCCACTGATACATATACCAATACATATATGTATTTGCAGCTGAAGTTTTTGAACCAGATACCTGCGTTATAAGGTCTTTACAGACTTTGGAAACCATCGTTCCCTTTATTTTTCTTCAGTTTTTTCTCTTACTATTACAGTCTACTACAGATTACAGGTGTATTGATAGGACAGTTACAAGATTGTGGATTTTACAGAC
>JAQFXZ010000105.1:0-31866 GCA_034694025.1 Ceratophysella scotica | reverse complement strand
TCGAAGCCGGTGTGGGTTGCGGTCTTTCTTTCGGTCAACAGATATTCTGTCGACAGACTGCGGTGTGGGGGACGCTTAAGTGGTGGTTGGTTGTGGATTGTGGAGTGGATGAGATGAAGTGGGGTTTTTTGGTTGGATGGAAATGGGATCAAGTTTATTCCACAATTTTTTTTAAAAACCATAAGGAATATTTTAAACTTTGTTTTGAAACACAATTTTTTAAGCTCTCAATGAATTCAAAGCATTCGTCGCCGTTGGGAAGCAGAGATGCACATGCACATAGTTTATTCCAGTCATCACTTTACTTTGTAAAACAATTTTTCGTAAGGGGTTTCAATTTTTAGAGTAGTGCGTCTTCAACAAAAAACTCACATGAAAGACAAAACTGACCAAGCTCAGAATGTCAGAATGAACCGAATCAAACTTTGGGGTGTCACTTCTTGCTTTAAAGTTATTTTGAACACTCAATAAACTGTTTTTCCACCTTCTAGTATAGTAACCGTATTTTGAGATTAAAATAAATTACACATTAAAATCTTCGTGCTTTGGGCAATTATTAAAAGTTTGATAATAGAATAATTATTTTCATCCAGATATGTAAATGTCACGCTCATTAGAGTACTAAAATCGGCGAGACATGTATATTACAGCATAATACATGGATGGATTATAGTTAAATGTGTCATTTATATATATGGGCCAAGCCAAGGGCTAACATGAAGATGAATTGATTTGAATTTATAACAGTCCTTTATTCAGGCTTCCACAAAATAAAGAATTCCAAAACATGATAAGCAGTAAATTGATTTGAATGCACTTAGATATAATACAATAGCAAAATAAAAACTACCATACAGCAGCAGGCTGTATTATTTAGGTGAGTGAAATCACATCTTTGTTGTGACTATAACAGCTACTAGTGTGAGTGCAGTCAATCAATCGCCACTCAAACCCACGTGATTCGATAGTTCGCCATTTGAAAACCTGAGAATTTCTATCAGTTGAATTCCCACAGCCACACGTCCATGCTGCGCGTCACCACATCCCACGGTTCATTTGGAAGAATAGCTTCAGCGAGGGAGGCCTGGTGCTTTCCCTTATGGATTCGTGGGCTGTGTATTTTGACGGAAGTACAAAGCAAGCAGAGCACATGGTTCTGTTCCTGTTCTATCCTGTCGGCTTCAGCCTTCATTCACCGCCTCGGCTCGACGCTAACAACTCCTCGTGTATCTTGGCTCCGTCAATCATTATTCAGTTTTTGTTATTTAACTCTAGTTTTTTGAAAACTAATCGATTGGTGGTTGTTCATCTGGTGAACGGAGGACCTTGTCCTCACCCTAGTGAAGAAAATGGGTCAAAAGACCACCACACGGCACAAGGAAAGCAACACCTTTAAGGTAGGTCCTAGATATTATGTCACGTAGCATTTTGTCGGAGTTTGGCGTTCATTTTACAGCTATTGTTGTTAATACTGTGCCATATACAAGCCCATCCGAGCCATGACACAGTTGACTACAGCCTACCTTACCTATGTTGTATGTCCGGAGTGGAGTTAACCGGATCTTGATATGGAACATCGTAGGCTAAAGGCATGTGACTTTGAATGCATAAAAGGCCACAAGAGAAACTCCATGCCATGCCAGTACACATGACATGACTCCATGCCTTCCTCTGTCCTGTGAAGTGCGGCGACACCTCACACGAGTGCATGAGACAGTCCTGACTAATCACCCGACCGACCCGAGTTACCCGATCAGCCTGCCGGACCGACTTACCCGACCAGCCTACCCGACCGACGCCGACTTACCCGACCGACCCCGACTTACCCGACCGACCAGCCTACCCCTACCCGACCGACCCGAATTACCCGACTTACCCGACCGATCCGACTTATTCAACCAGCCTACCCGACCGACCCGACTTACCCAACCGACTTTTTTTTGCGAAATTGTTGTTTGGGGTGGCGCACTATGGCCCCCTGAAAAAATTTTCTCGATTTGAGGCAAAAATGTTTTGCAGATCTTCACGTTTCAGTTTCATTACATCCTGTTTCGTTTTAGACCATTTTTCGAATTTTTTAATAAATTGTTCTAAAGTCCAAACCTAAACCCTAAGCTAACTTTCAAAAAATTGTTGTTAGGAAAATTGTCCAAAACGTCTCCAAATGTCATGAATCGGATAGATCTGCAAAAGCGAAATTCCAAAAAAATTCAAAAAAGTTAGGTTAGGTTAAGCTGGGTGAAAAACTTCAAAGAAATTTTTATTTCGAAAAATGCTCTAAAACGACTCAATGTCATGAAACGTGAAAATCTGCAAAAACATTTGTTTGACCCAAGTCGAAAAAATATTTCTGCGGTCCACAATCATCCACTCAGGGTTGGCAAAGATCTTTTCAAAAAAATTCACAAATCATATTTTTGATCTTTTTGATATTTGATATTTGATATTTATTAAAAAAAAATCGGTGGTATTTTCGATATTTGTTAGAAATTATTGGCGATATTTTTGGTATACCACTAGTTTATAGTTCAAAATCAAAACATTATGTTAAAAAATATCAAAACTATCGTGATATTTCTGAATTTTCTTTAATAAATATCAAAAATATCATGATATTATTTCTGATATTTTTTGATAAATGTCAAAAATATCATGATATTATTTCTGATATTTTTTGATAAATATCAAAAATATCATTGATATTGGATATTTTAAAAAATATCATGATATTTACCAATCCTGGAGCTCAAAGAGATACGGGAACGGGGATGCTGCGTCATCTCAGACTAGGAAGATGGGAGGATGGTTAAACTTTTCATATTGAATATATTTTAATGAACCTTGTCTGATTTCATTTTCCATGTGTAAGCTATGAACGATTTGATGAGTTTGTGTTTATTTTTATTCATTTTTAGTTCCAAAGCTTCGCAGAGAAGCTACGTGGCCTAAATGCCAGTATTTCCGCAAATTTCCGCAGTGAATATTCCGCAGGTCTTCTGGATGACGCTACTAATGAGAGGGAATCACAATTGGCTCAGGTCAGTTTAACCGCTCAGCTATAGCTATGGATGTAACTAAAAACCCTTTGCTCACTTCAAATAATTGCTACATGCTTTAGGCCGTTGAGAAATGGAGTCAACTCAACTTGACCTCAAGCTTTGAGAGGCTCACTGCAGAAATTGGATATGACGTTCGAATCACGGCCCAGGTGTTACATCAAAAGGATCGACTCATTGAAGTTCTTTTGAAGTATATAACCACAGAAGAAGTTGCATCATTCGACGCAACATCAGAGTATGTTAATCAATTATAATCTAAAATTCCTGGAACGAGTTTAGTATGATTTACAGAATTGTTGATTTGATTACATAGGGTCCTTATTGCATTATGCCTGGATTTGGGCCATTACTTCCACACATCGCTCCCAGTATTTGTAGAGGCAATTTCCAAGGTGGTCATGGAATCTGGGCAACCAAGTGTAATCGAGAAGGGATTTCAGACGATGGGATATTTGTTAAAATACGGCAGACAACATGTCTTGCGGAATTTTTCGTTGTACTTTGAGCTGTTGGTCCCGCTATTGACATCCAAGAAGAAGGGCTATCTGAAAGTTTTTGTCGCTCAGACGTTGGAGCTTGTAGCTCTAACGATGTGGAAGACGTCCCGATCAAAACTGTTTGAGTGGTTTGCAAACCATTTCCTTCCGAAACACTCTGAGGTATGATGAACATAATACTATGTACCTATGTCTGAAAAGTGACACTTCAAGCTTTTTTCGTGTCTTCAGGTGACGGAGGGATTAGCGATGCTTCTGTTCTCAATGATGAAAGGAACCAGCGATTTGCTAAAAGTTTCTGCAGGAGAAGAGTTCAAAGATTGTCTTGAATTGATTCAAAACTTGTCCGGGGAGAGCCTAAAATTGTGGCTGAAAGTAGTACAGAGATCCATGGAGTTGTTGATTCCGTCTCTCAATAATGATGGATTTAAAATTTTGTTCTCCATTCTTCGGGTAAGCAATTCACAAGAAATTGACATAATTATGGTAATGATTTGACTTCTGTACAACTGAGACTGAGACAATGACAATATATTTGTTGGAGATAGTATGGGTAATTGACTATTTTACATAATAGCCGGCTAATATGGAAAATCAATTCTAAACAACGTTTATTACCGCTTGCAAATATATATACCCGAATTCTGTAAATAGCTGCTCCTACTCATTTTACGCTCTTTCCAATGGTATAATTCCTAATTCAATCAGATACACCTGAACACATCAAATCAACATACAAGAGTCCAGACGAAGCAAATTCGTCCCAAATCATGTGTTTAGCTGTATTTGATTGAATTAGAAATTGTACCATTGGAAAAAGCATAAAATGCTGAGTTAAAGCAGCTAACTTTAGAAATCGGATACACTTATTTGCAAGTACTAATCTACGTTGCCTATTATTCATTTTCCATATTAGCCGGCTATTATGTAAAATAGCCAATTATCCATACCAGCTCCAACATATTCATATAATTCTAGGGTGAACTTGACAAGGCTGTGAAGTCTAAGGCCTCGTCCTTTCCCAGTCTGTTGACTATACTAGGATCGCTGGTGGTCTCCGCTGTTGCCTTAGATGTCAGGGAGGAGGTCGAGTCAATACATACTATGGAATGTCTTACCAAAGATCTGTTCAACAGTTCCACAACTCAGTCCATACTCACCGACATCGTGATACACATCATAGATTTTAACCCCGAATTCTGTTTGGGATTTCAAAATTTCATTCTCCAACTCATCAGCTTTCCGGAACTTGATCTCACTGTCCTCAAGAACCTGGGCGAAAGTTTGATGAGACATCCTGAATATTTAACTCACTACATTATTCCCATTGTGAGAGCAACAGGAGACAGCTATTTAGCCCACTTTGGAACTGGTTTCATTTTGGGCATGGATGCAAAGGTGGATTTCGGGTTGCACGGTGCAAGTTCTATTGAATTTCCAGAAATTGGTGTTCCCATGTACTACTTACTCCAAATTCCCATTCAAATGACGACAGTTGAGGATCCACACCTAGACTGGTAAGTTGACATTGGTTGTAGTGATCCGAAAATTAGTATTGACTAGAGTTGTTTGTTTATGAATTTTCCAGTTGTGGGATTGCACATAGGCTTCTGGAGGAAACAGAAATGTCCAGCAAGGCGTTTCAAGAATTAGCTTCCCTCTTCTTCTTCTTAACCAGAACTGAGTCGCGGGAGGGAAGACACCATTGTGAACCATGCTTAGCGCAATGTGACAGATCGATTCGAACGCTTATTACCAAGTACCAAGCTGCAAGTAAATCGGGTGAAGAGGTGAAGAGTGTTTGGTTTATGAAAACTATCTATCTGTTGGTGGAGGCAAGAACGTATAAGATGCTCACAACTCCTGCGTATCCAGTACTGGAATGGGAACTTTTGCTGATGTTGATTGAGCTGATCAAAAAGGAACTTGAAACTCCGCGCAGTAGCTCTGTGGTCCCCTGGCAGCTCAGAACACTGGATTGCGTGATAGCACAGCTTTTTCACAATCAACCTAACTGGAGTTCGAGTCAGAAAGCTGTTATGACTTTCATGCGAATGGAACTGCAAGTGTATCTACCTGTATTTCTCAATTCTCGATTTCGATACGTAAGTTGAATGTCTGTGGTTTATTTTTGAATCATAAGTTCATAAATATGTTGGATCCAATATACGCATGTGTTGGACGTTTGGAGCGCAGATATTCTTGGTTCGACTAGCGGTTGTTTCATTAATTTTGACCGATTTTGGAAACGCTGTAAAACGTAAACAAATGAACGAATAGGGCTGTCGACCCATTCAAACTAATAACTCAGTTACACTACTGCAAAAAATTGGGTATACTATCCATACGGACAACATTTACTACAATTTTAATAAAAAAAACTTTTATCTTTTCATTTAAAAAATAATATTTTTCCTACTTTTTCATTTAAATTTTTGGTAGTGGTACCTCACTACCTATGTCCTATTCCCTTGCTGGGTAAATGAATGGTAATTCCTGTATTAATTATTTGAGTAGAGTTTCGAGTTGTTTTAAATGTTCAAAATTCAAATGTTGAAATACAATTCTTCGAATATATTATTTAATGAGTCTAAGTCTACCCATTTCAGTTTCACGCTTTTAAAGAAAGGACAGACAAAATCGTTTTTGGCTAGGTAGTTTGTAAAATCTCCGTCTCCGTACTGTTTTACAAAATCTCTTGATAACCAAAAACAAACATATCTACTCAATGGTGGAAATTTTTGTAAACAATATACAGAGGCAAAGATTTTAAAATTAGGAATTTGTTTATCAATAACCGACATGTTAGACTAAAATTGTAATAAAAACTGCATATGAATATTTTTGCCCAATTTCTTGTTGCAATGTAACTTAGTCATTACTCATTACTCTACCTGTGGTGAAAGTTTCAGCACAATTCATTCATTTGCTTACGCTTTACGTCTTTTCCAAAATCGGTCAAAATTAATAAAGCAACCCTCGTATCCTGACAAAGATAATTATGAAAGCCTTTAAAGTCTGAATGGTTCTGGATTAGAAATTAGGAATATTTACAAAAGCATTTCGTTTTGGACCTGCCGTGTAATTCATGTGGTACATCATATTTTGATTTACAGCACCGTACTGTGGCGCTCTCAATTCTTTCCAACTTCGTATATTATGTCCTCGGAAAGGAGATCCATCGGAATGTTTTCGTGGCCTGTCTGGAAATCGAGAGCATGAGTTGCATTCTTCCAGCCTATGGCTCTTTCGTCTCCCAACGCCTTGAGGAGATTCAGAAAGCTCTCCTATCCACTACCACTTCTCCTAGTGACTCAATGGTAAGTGAACAATTTTTGAATCCTCAATTTAAGGTTGAACCAAACGTCGAATGTATTTCATCATTCTTTCCAAAGTTTGTCGAGCTGGTATTCTCCTACTTGCTGGGGCTCCTAAACGTGAACTTCAGCGAAACTTGGCCTAAGGTCCACAAGCTGATCAAGTTCTGCTGGGAGAAGTATCCCAAAGTAGCAACGGAAGTCCTCAATAGACACTACAATAAAAGTGCACTTGAGGAATATGCAAGAGTTCAGAAACTACTGACTGGACTCCTCCCAGTTCCCGGAGAAAATCTCTCAGGTATCAATCTACACTAATAATGGGCTAGAACATTGAAGGGTCAGCTTTCTTTCTTAGATTCTTCTTAGACAAACTTTCCATCTTTCTTAGATTTCATGGCATCATATACTGAAAATACCTTTCTACTTTCCCGCGCCGATTTTGAAGCAGATTTCAAGGAGGAGGAAATGATGGACCGCCTTTGGCCCGGTTTGATTGGACTGGGTGAATCGAATAGTACAAGTACAAAGAATCTGGAATTTCTAATGAAATACGCCTGCAAGAGCTTAAAGTATGTTCTGCACTACTTTGACTTAGAATTAAACTAGTGTCATTGACGATTTATTTATCTTATGTTCTCTACTATTTCCTAAACTTTAGGGACACATGCCAGGAATTACCATACAGAGGGGTGAGGCTAGGTAGTCCGTCGCGTGTCAAGTAAGTTATTTCAACTGGCGGCAGGAGTATTTATTGTATTTAGGTTGGGTATGGGAATACTAATTCTGTTTTTCCTGACACAGTGCACTTATCTCGATTCTTCAGTTCATTGCCAAGGCTGTCCAGTTAAGGAATTGCGTGGGATTCAGTGACGGTCCGGTTTTAAACATGCTGAACACTAAGAACGTTCCTCTCATGAAGGCCGCAATGATGACTTTGATTGAAATCAAAAAACAATTGGAACCTTATAAGTAAGTGTGCCTTGTACATGTTGGAGCGGGGATAGTATGGATAGTTGACTATTTTACATAATAGCAGGCTAATATGGAAAGATTTTTAAAGAACGTACACTACCGCTTTCAAATGTGTCTACTCGATTTCTGTAGTTCGCTGCTCCCACTCAGAATTTTACGCTCTTCCCAATCGTTTAATTCTTAATTCAATCAGATACACCGAAACACATCATACATTCAAGGGTCCAGACAAACCAAAATAGTTCCAATCATGTGTTTAGGTATATTTGATTGAATTCGAAAGTATACGATTGGAAAGAGCGTAAAATGAGTAGGAGAAGCTAACTTCAGAAATCGGATGCACTTTGCAAGCGGTAGTGAACGCCATTTCTAGTAATATAGACCAGCGCAGCGCCTTCATTTCTTGTACTTTTACCTCGACAGAGAACACTTGATTGAATTATGTGAGCCCACGTACAACCCTCATGGGTTTATGGTAGAAGCGGCAGAGCCGATAATTAAGAAGGCAAAGGACCGCGGGATTGTAATGGAAATCGTTTTGACGTAAGTGAATGCACTTGCAATTGCATTATGTACCACACATGAGTGTTGAGAACTTTATTGTACAATGTTTGAATTATTTCTCTAATTTCAGAGTTCTCTCGCAAAAATATCGTGTCAACGCAAACAAGGGGAAAGCGCTGTTGAATGCCGTAGCTGGGTTCACGGAAGAGGAAGCAAGGCAATTCCTCAGCTTCACACTTGGAACAAATTCTTTTTGGGTGTATTCAGGTAGGCACCTTGACACGAACTCAGAGTTGTATCACCGGCGGAGCTACAATGACGCACTTTAGCAACCTTTTTACGAATTTAAACCAATCCACTTGAGAAATTAACTCTAAGAATTGTATTGTCTTTTCGATAGCACATCAGCGATAGCTCTAATACAAAACATATAAGAGAGAAGAAAAAAATTGAAATGGAAAAGTAAAAAAACAATTTCGATTTTTTTTTTTTAGATGTGTTTTTGATTAAAATTGTAGTAAATATTGTCCGTATGGATATTCTACCCAATTTTTTCCAGTCGTGTAACTGAATTATTAGTTTAAATGTTTCGAAAATTTCAGACCGATTCGTTCATTTGTTTACGTTTTACAGTTTTTCAAAAATCGCTCAAAATTAATGAAATAACCGCTAGTCGAAGCAGGAATATCTGCGATCCAAACAATCAACGACAGACTTTCAAGTTCCGAATCGAAATCGAGAGTTGAGAAACACGGGTAGAAGTTTTTGGATTTCCATTTGAATTAAAACCATAACAGCTGTCTGACTCGGAACTCCATTTACGTTGATTTTGAACAAGACAAGCTAGATTCTCAACATAGTAGGGGGTAGCGAGTTTCACAAGCTACATAAAATGCGAAGTAGGATGGATTGGATTCACTTTTTTTTTGTGGAAGGTCAGCAGCTCCCGCGCGTCATTCGTACTCTGGTGCTGATTATTCGGTGTAGATTGCATGGATCTTGTACTGAGCACTGAAGGTTTTGTTCTAATCGTTAAACCAGATTTACCGGTTCCTCTACCCTATGTTCAACGTTCTCTCAAAAGTATTGAGAAGATCCTTTCCTGTTGGAAATATCGGTTCCCAAGGCATATTACATACCTGCTCCGCTTGGTTAGCCAGATCGTAAAGGCTGGGAATAGGCTAGGATTTGTGCCAGACGCGGAAGACGTGGATGATGAGCTGCTGGACAAGAAGAAGAAAGCAGCTGCAGCAAATGGACTCTCTTGCGTCAACTTGATTTTCAAAGAGTTCACCAAGTTTGATTTTATGCAAGTGGATATAGACAACATGTTCTATGACTTTGTCGCACCAATGCTCCCTAGTCTTGCCAATATGTCCACTGGAGGGGAGAGTGCGTTCCTACGTTTTCTTCTACTTTGGGCAGAAGTAAAAAGGTAAGACAGTTGACTAATAATCAGAGCTCGGTAATGTGCGTGCTAAAAAAACCACGACAATCGAAAAAACCACGCTTAGAAACACAGAAAATGTTGTAAAAGAACAAAAAAAATCTCCAAACAGCGACAAAAACGCGCAAAAGTGCTAAAGTATCAAAAAATGTTCGTAAATGTGCTCTGGCAGAAAACGGCAATGTGTGTGCTAAAAAGCTGCAATTCGTGTACCCAGCATTTAGAAATAGGCAAAGAATGCCCACGAAAATGTGCTTCAAAATAATGGAATTTGCAAAAAATAAGAAAGTGCTTAAAACATAAAAAATGCGCTAAAAGAACAACAAAAATGTACTGAAGTGCGAAATTTTCCAAAAATATATTTTTAAATGGGCCAACCCCTCAAAAATGCGAAAAAATGTTTCATTAACTTTTGTTTTTCGAACCCAAATAATCTGTCTCGGACAGATCCGAAGTTTCATGCCACAGATGTCCAAGAACAAAAAGATGTTTTCACACGCATTGCCGAGCTCTGGTTATAGTTTGACTCAGCGTTGGGCTATCAGTGTCTTATTTGGATTTACTTATTCTAGATACAATGTTCTACTTACCAAATACGTCTATCCACTGGAGTCCTACAATAGCCACAGTGGGCATCGAGGAAGTAAATATGAACAGAAGACAACGGCAATGAACGAGATCTTTGCTTTAATCGAAAATTCAAAAGTTCACAATTCAGTGAAAAAAGTCATTATAAGCACATTCTTGAATCTGGTCCCTAACGATGAGGAACAGGAGGCGGAAGACGGCGAGATTTTGCCAGGATTAGTTCAGGAGTCGACGCCCATTCCTGCTGAAGACTGCGAAGAGTTTGGTGAGTACTCGTTCAATAATTACAACATAAGATAACTGGAGAGAATCAAACGTATAGCGTGCTTTACAGGTCCTCCCTTGTCACTTCGCGAGTCCATTTTGTTACGAGGATGGGATACTTTCATTTGTCTTGTTCGGGACAAGTCCCTGAAGGCCGTTTGTCTAAACACACCCGAATCCCTGGAGAAGTACTTTAGAATGCTTCAATTTCTTTTACCATATGTTCCCGATGAAACAGTGAATTCGCTGTGCATTGGAATGACCGACTCGTTCCGTGTGAACGCTAAAGACGAAATTGCTTTGCTCCACTATTTCCGGACGTTGGCTTCTATTTCTAAGAGAGTTAGTCTCCCGCAGGAGTCTTCACTGTGAGTCACCAAATCAAATATCAAATACCACGATACTAGGGTTGGCATGATATATATCATGATATTTTTGATATTTTTGAACTAATGCCTTTTTACTTATACGCGGTTACTACGTCTTCCCACAAAAATATCAAAACTATCACCGATATTTTTAATAATTTCATGATATTTTTGATATTTTTGCTGTTTAATATTTACTAGAAAAAATCGGCGATTTTTCTGATGTTTTTTATATCTATCAGAAACTATCGGCTATATTTTTGATATACCAGTAGTCCATAGTTCAAACTCAAACAATTTGGTTTAAAAATATCAAAAATATCATGATATATTTGATATTTTTTAATAAATATCAAAAATATCACTGATATTTAATGTTTTAAAAAAAATATCAAAAATATCATGATATGTTTTTGATAAATATCAAAAATGTCATTGATATTTAATGTTTAAAAAAAATATCGGGATATTTACCAACCCTGACGGTGCTAGAGTATCAATTTTGAATAGCTAACGACTAAATTGATATGTATTTATATCCAGGAAGCTAGCCCGCTACTTCAGTAATACGAAGGACCGAGTGAATAGACTCGCTCTCTGCGGAATTTTCGAACAAATGGAAAACAAGGAATGCCACCAGGCTATTGTGGATTTGAATGCCTTTTCATCTACAGATGTTGAGCTCCATGACTTCGAAGAGCGGTCAAAGGGGGTGGCAATGTCCTTGACTATTCTTGAGGAAGGGAGTTTCTGTCCTCTCAACTTCGCCCTGCTCGCATATAATTTCTTCTTCACATTGAAACATGTAAGGACTTATATGTCGTTGTCGTTGTGACTTGAGTATCGACTTTTAACGAACATCTGCATTTTATTTTATTAGGAGACACAAGCTGTTCTCTTCCGGCAAGCTTTACAAGTGTTCACAAAGATGGCAGAAGCTCTTTCTGGGACAACTGAGGAAGACAGGGTTGAGGTCAAGAATTTTCTTGAGAAGGTCATCTTAAACGAAATTCGACTAGGGCTTCAGAGTAAGGAAATCAAAGTGTTTGAGAATTACGTGGAGGTTCTGGGTATTTTCATCACAAAAGCACATGCGAAGCACGGGACCTTGAACGACCTTCAATTCCTCGCTGAGGGTGAACAAGGGATTCTTGAGGGAATTTGTGATATTAAGGTCAATTTGAAGACAAAGGCAATGAACAGGTAAATCATTTCTATACAATTGTTTCTTGTTTCAATTGAATTTTCAAGTTGCGGCAGACTCAGCCGGTGCCTGTATTTTCGGAAAGAACTGTTCATAACAGCTGAGGTCTTAGGCCGTAGTAGGTGCCTTTTTCACTGACACATTATTGAATTCTGGTCCTCTTCACTTTTAGGCTGTTCAATGCTCTGGATGACATGTTGAGACAAGTGCCATTCAATCCCCTTGGAGCTCGAGTTCTCCTGGCCTATATTCTGCCAATTGCTATGATTCATATGGAAACCCGGAAGGAGGGGAAGGGAAGTGGGATCAGTATGGACAATGTTCTCGACAATTTGATTGATTCATCTATCAAGGTGCGTGGTCCTTTTAGTCGCTGTTTCAGATACGAGGGTTGTTTCCAAGGTTTTTACTTTTTTTTGAAAAGCCGTAAAACAGATCAAAGTGAATAAATTAACGTAAAACTTTCCACACATTCAAGGTAATACCTACCTGAGTTACGCTACAGCTGAAAATTAGATAAAAATATCCATACAGACAGTTTCTACTACAATTTTAATCGAGAAATGTGTTTTTCATTTTCCGTTTGCAGTACTCTGTAATCGTTGATGTGCTCCGTCAATACCATACAATTCTTTGAATAGCTTCAAGTTTCATGAGCTGAAGTCCAGCTATATTGATTTCACCGGCTTCTTTTAAATTAAGTTCAGAAAAACAAATCCGTTTAGGTGTTTTGCAAAATAAATTAATTCGTCCCTACTACTTAATGATATCTCTCAAAATTACCAAAGAACATTCTAGTCTATATCAGCTCAATCGTGGAAATGGCGAAAAGCACGCAGACGCAAAGGCTTTGATTTTTTGATTTTTTAAAATGATAAAATGCCATTTTGAACTAAAATTGTAATAGGAACAGCCTTTATGGATATTTTTACCCAATTTATTACTACAATACAATGAAACATAGCTATTGCTTTATGTGGTGAAAGTTTCAGTCTAGGCTAGGACTCTCATCTCTTGGAAAGAATTTGTAGTCAAATTTCTGCTGTTCAAACTGGAAAAGTGTATTTTATTGGAGAATACGCTGATTTTATTTTCAAACAGATCCTAAAAACTATCATGAGACTGCTACCACCAAAGGCTTACGTGGAATACCTAAGCAATCTGCTTTCGAACCCGCCTCGGGATTCAAAGCTTCTGAAACGTTACAAACGACAGCTCATTGCTGTCATGGATGGATTTCACTATACTTTGAAAGAGGAAGAAGGTGAAGATTTTCAACCTAAGTGTTACTATACCATTTAAATGCTAACTAATTGTAGTTTATTAACTTAATATAAATAATTTTAACCTCTAGAACCTTCGCCCTCGGAGTTCTATATAGTTATTGACGAGAAGTCTTTTGAGGAGGGTAAAGAAGTGGAAGCTGTACCACTACGTCGTGTGAATGACGATGCAATTGAATCTACGATTCAATTGATGCAATCCGCGCTAGTCAAGCTTCAGGAATACCTGAAGTTTAAGCAAGCTGCAAGTCATAAATTGATCTCAAAATGGAGAGAAGACGATGATACAATGGTGCTACAAGTGGAGTGCACAGTTGGACTAGTAAAGCTCCTTCAGAAGCTTCCTTTGAAGATGGCCAAAGATCTGATGAATCCTATCATCCCAACTATTTGTGCATATATGAAGAGCAAAGATCATTCGAAGCGGCGAACCGCAAAAGCTACTCTTATTCATCTTCTTCAAGAGTTGGGTCCAACCACATTCCCAAAGATAGTTTCATATCTGGAAGCTTCGTTGAAATTGGGATACCAACGTCATGTCCTGAATCATGTGCTTTCAAGTCTACTGACAGCTTGTGAAGCTAGTTTTGCCAAATCACCGAAAAGTATTCCTACAAAGTCGATTATTGCTCATTGTGAAAATGAATGCTTTGGAATTATGGCTGAAGAAAAGCAAGTTGGAAAGATTGTCGACAAAACATACGAGGCTCGTAGCAAAAATACTGAACCAATCCTTCGTATTTGTGCCAAGTATGCGACGAGTATTGATGTCCTCAAACTACTTATTGATGCTCCGATCAAGGTATGTGCAGTACACACGAATACTGCTTACATAAAAAAATTACATTCTTTTTAAAAATGCATATTCTGTTTTCCTCAGCAATTCGAGGCGACTAAATCGGAAAAGAGATTTTCTCAAGTAAAACAATGGCTGGCTAATGTGAACAAGGGTTTAGTTCAAAATTCACTTCTCGACTATACCGAAGTTTTAATGTGGCTTAAAGATCAACTCACAATTCGTGGAGTAGTTACGCCTGTTCAGCCGGAGAAGAACGGTGAACCGCCGAAGAAAAAGCGTAAAAGTACATACGAATTGGCACCAGCCCCTTCAAAGAAAATTAAGGATGGGCCAGATGCGTCAGCCATTCTCATCAATGAATTCATTCTTCAGTGCCTCTACAATTTTTTGAACAATGAGAGATGCACGATTGAAAGTGCTAAAGACTTTCGACTACTTTTGGTTGAAGGAATGAAATCTACGTCTAAGGAGGTTAGCAATACATAATACGGCTTAAAAATACAATTCATTCGATTTTTGAGAACCTATGACATACGAGGGTTGTTTCAAAGGTTTCTATCGATTTTGGAAAATCTATGAAACAAATACTATTGAATGAATCGAGCTGAAACTTTCACTACAGGTATAGTAACTTCCATGAGTCATTGAAACAATAAATTGGGTAAAAATATCCATAAAGACAGATTTTGTTACAAATTTAGTCGCACATAGCGGTTTTTAATTTTCAAAAATTCAAATATTTGCCTCTGCACGTTTTTCGTCAAAAGTTGTCACGATTGAGCACACATGGGCTACTATGTTTTTGGTAAAAAAAAGAAACAGCAAGGAGTACGGACAAAGTAATCTATTTTGCAAATCACCCAAAGGCTAATTTTCTTTGTCATTTTTAAAGAAACCCGTAAAACGTAAAACAGAATTAGCTGGACTTAATCTAGTGAAGATTTAGCCATATTCTAAGAATTGTGTGGTCTTAACGGGAGCCCATCAACGATTACAGTAAATCAAAATAAGAAGATATACTAAAAAAAATTGGTCTGAAAAATGAAATAAAAAATTTTTCACCTAGAATTTTAATAAAAACCGCCTATATGGATCTTTCGATCCTTGCTGCAATGTAACTCAAGTATTACATGTGTTGAAAGTTTTAGCCTAATTCATTCATTCTTGCCCATTTACCAGCTTTTACAAAATCGGAAAAAAAACTTTGAAAAACTGTCGTATTAGGAAATTTAAGGAACTCTAAAATTAATACGTAATTTGTTTCTTCAACAGGTTCTTCTTCTGTCCCTTAGATGTGCCACAATTTTGTTCCTTGGGAACGTTTATGACTTCGAAACTGATCAGGACTTAGTGCATCCCATTTGGCGAAGTGTAGTGTTAGCTTTGAGTAAATACTGTTTTGCAAAAAGTGATAATGTCAATCATGAAATGGTCAACGCCATCTTCAAGGTAAGCAAGAAAAGAAGTGATCAAAAAAATGCAACTTAGAATAACTCACCATAATTTGTATCCTACTTTCACAGTGTATTACAGAGTTTCTCAAATCCTTTCCCGATTTCAAGCTGATGAAAACGGATCTTGAAATCTTAGTCAAATGTATCGAAAACTTTCTAACGACTGGAAATTGTTCGGTGAGTTGGATTTTCAACATGATAGCGATTTCATTGCTTGATGGCATGCTAATCTAATTTTGTATAAAATATTATAAATTCCATCTAGTCCACTGCCTTGAACCTACTGCAAGGAGTCTTTCAAATGAGAATCAAGTCTGACGCTATAACTAGCCTTATGGAGGCCGTACTGAAGGCCAGTGTTCGAAGTCATTCCGATCACGTGATCACTGGTTGTCGAAAGGTGAGTCAATATTTTAATAACTAAATAATTGCATGGCGTCCAACTTTATTGAAAATTGCCAGAATCATAAATCATAATATCAAACCCGCACTATTTTTCTATAGGCCTACATTTCCTATACATTACTCTACAATACAAAGACTGAGAATTTACACTCCGTGGTTGATCAACTTACGGCTGAGTGTGCACGAGCGAAAATGGCTCATGAGGCAGCATCTATCATTGATACTATTTCGTCTTTGGTGGCTGATGCTCCATTGGTGAGTGAATGTTCATAGAATAGTTGCTTAATCTTAGAAATAAATGATCAATTGAATGTACTTTTTTACATGGTGGGCTAATGTGCAATTTTCTCTGTCTTTAGGGAAGCTTTACGGCCGTATCGCAGAAACTCCTTTGGTTTGCCTTCATGTGCATTACTCGACCCCTGCCGGCATGCAGTACTAGTGGGTCGAAATTATTTCAACACCTTATTTCTCGAAATGACTTCCAGACCGGTCTATTCGATTTTCTCGAAATTTTTTTCGAATCAGACTTCGTAAGTGAAAAGTAAAGAAAAACATACGACAGAAGACAGAATGGAATTTAACTCCTGTCCTCTCTTCTTAGGGTTTTCCGAATTTCAAAATCTTGGGATGTGAATACTTAGTTCCAGCCTTAGAAGTTCAATGTCCTATTGGCAGCAGTACTTACCAAACATTCACAAAGCTGTTGGAGGATGTTGCCACATATTTCGGCTCATTTCTGTATAGTGTTGATGAAGAAGTGAAAGGGAAATACACCCGAAATATTGTGTTTGCTATTGAGGCAACGGTTTCTCATGTTGTCAAGCGACAAGGCCACTGGCCTCATAAGGGACCTGGATGGAAGGAATGGGCGGAAATGATTGGTGAGAAGACTATGCGTGTTTTTTGTATTGCAGTATTGTGAAATTCGTTCAGTACACATATTACCTGCTTTAATCTAGTGTTTAAAATAACAGCTAATACAACTAATTATTCATAAGAAACAAATCCGCTCAAATGCTCCGAGGGTTGGGCAAAATCATGATTTTGGTAATTTTAGGGATTTTGATTTTCGGATTTTGATTTTGAAGAAATGACCTGAGTTTGTATTTTGATTTTGCATAAGTATCTATTTTGATCTGGGAATTCACGATTTTCAGCTAGATTGCCCGTTTTAAATCTTGATTTAAAATCTAAACTCAAAAAGTATCGTTGACTTTGATTTGATGATTTGATTTTGACGGCTAAAAGTGATTGATTTTGATTTTGGGAGTTTGAAGGCGAATTTTCGGTGATTTTGGTCAATGCATGCCATTGCCTGCATGCTCCATATTGACTTTTCCAAAAGAAATCTTCGGAGGGGCTCTATTCACTCCCTCGGGAAGGAAAACCACTATTGAAAAGGCCTTTCCACAGATATCCAAAATGCGTAAATCCAAACCGCTAAAATTTGTCACTATTCCAAACTGCAGATGTCCAAATCGCATACGTCCAAATGTATGTGATTCTAGAAAGGGTTCACAAGTTTTACATGTCATACACACACAGACACAGCGACTTTTGAGTATTGGCCTGAACCACAGGTCAACAGTTCTAAGCAACAGATTGCTTACTAAAGTTCTCTCAAAGATTTAGAATAATCTGGCACCTACTGTAACTTCCGAATGTTAATGTTCACAAATGAATGACCCTTGGAGCCTTGTCAGTATGTCTGTATCTTCGACGTTTAAAACTTATAGCCATATTCAAAACTATAGCTTGAAACATTTGGCAAAGTGACAAAATAGCGGTTTGGATTTTGGATACATGCATTTTGGAGATATGGAAGCAAGCCATTGAAAAGCACGGGATTTTTTCTTGTGGAGAAATTAGAAATTATTGTAGCCGTTATTTATTTAAAGCTTCGGATTAATGCTGTTAATTTATCACTGAGCAAACATTTAATCCCTTTCTTTTTTCACTAGCGCATGTTGTTCGAGGTTTCCCAGAGTACCGTGATCCATGGATCCGCCACAAGTGCATGCAGATCACGAATACTATTCTTCTCAATACATCATGGGTGGACTTGATTGCCTGTATTAAGTCAGAAGGACAAATTTCCGTCACGCAGCCATTTTTAACAACAAACGAAGACTTAAGGACGTTGATTGACAATCAAATTAGTGTCATTAAAACCACTCACACAGATGATAACATTGAAATGGTATGAAGCCCTTTGAATTGTGTACAATACTCAGCCAGGCCACTCATCGTCATAAGTTGTTATTTGTAATTTTGATGCTATGATTTTCTAAACAGGCTGTCAACAATCTCATCCTCTTTACTCAGCTGGTTGTCAAGCTCATTCAAAAGGATTCCGCTTACATACCAACTTCGGCCAACATCAAAACTTGTGTGAATCTGGTGAACAAAGTTCGAGATTTAATTCGTCATGAAGTTGTAAAAGACGCAACTAACACCAAAATGGTATGAAGAAACCTCATCCGCTCTGAGACTGTTATTCCTCATTCCTTCTAACTCGAATTTATATAAACATTTTTAGCGACAAGCTGCGTACCAAATATTCCAAGCCTATATTGGCATGTTGGATAATTCTGCGACTCTGCCAATCGCCACATCAGAACTTTTGTCGAATACTCGAGCGATTTCTCAAGAGCACTTGGATTCGGCTGATGGTTCTGGTATACTGGCTAGAATTCAAGCCATAGTTTCTACCGCCGTGAGAGATACAACTGATAGGAATTTGGAAGGTGAGTTTTATTCGAATACAAATGACTTCCTTTGGTAGAATTTTTACGGTTTAAATATAACGGCACAATTTATGACAGGTCCTGTCAAGAGGACTGCTGAGAGTTTGTTGCTCATGATTGGGAAGCGGATTGGAAACGAACGTTTTGAGCCAATTCACGTGAATGCAATGAAGGAGTTGGATCTGCGACGTAAAGAAAATCGGACTAAGAAGGCACAAACGGTTAGAACAATGAAATACCAACTTCTGTCTTTTCGATATTTGTTGTTGGTACATTCTAATAATGTTATAATTTTTCGTTCCAGGCCGTTTTGCATCCAGGTTTGAAGCGGAAGCGAGGTGCAGTGAAGCCCAATGCGAAGGCGGCCTACGTCCAGGCGTCAAAAGCTAAGAAGCGGAAGAAGCAGTGAGCTCTTCACGTCGTCTCCTTGCCCCATTTGCATTTATTCAATTTCTATTGCTAATCTTCGAGTATATTTCTGTTCTCGGGAAGGCTACTGCTACTAGGACTTTTTATTTTTCTTTTGCATTCTTACTATGTATATTCATTGTTAATGTTGAAAAATAAAGTTATGTTTTTGTTTGAAATCGGTCCAAAGTCCAAGCGTCTATGTAGCTGTTGAACGCCAGGTAGAACTCAAATTATTTGCCTTTACAGGAATGGCTTAAAGTCGAAAAAGTTGATACGACACGACATAATACGGATTTTTACTACTTAGGTGGTTCACAAGCACAAGCGTTTCCACGAACATTTCTCAGGCCTGTGGGAGCGTTGCATTTGAAATGTAGGCGAATAGCATTAGCGGGGTTAAGGTTCTTTTTAACAAATTCGTGGTAATATGGCTTTAATTTGCGTCAAAAAAAATATAGAAAAGCCAGGCTAATTTCCCAGGCTAGTCTTTAAATGTTCATCCTAGTCAAGCTAGCGCGCGCTTAAACTAAAATAATGAAAAACTTCGTGTTTGTCTTAGAGTCCGTTGGAAAAGGAAAACCGAACCTAACTTGACAGAAATGAATCTGAAGAAATAGCCTAGGAAATTAGCCTGTCTTTTCTATATTTTTGTTGACACATTACTGTTCTCCCAAATATAAATTGTGGCTACCCACCCAAAGATACACGAAACGTTCAACTTCTAATGGAAACAAAAACTACTGATTGTGATTTGATAGACAATGCAAGCGGAGTATTTAGCTTCACTAGTCAACAATGTAGAGTCTTACTCTTATTTGTATTACGTGTAGAATATTTAATTTAACTGGTGAGCATCGAAACTCTCATGCAAGCTGGAATATTATAATTTAAATTATATTGTACTTTTGAATATTTAACCAGGCGCAGAGGACATGCAAAGAATTACGTGGCAACAACCAACGAAATACCAACACTTCAACTTTAACGTGCGAAATATCCGTGGCTATAAACTTCTACAAACTGCTGAAACAATGAGAATTATAGTCATAAGCGTCGCTGACCAAAAACTCATACTGAATCCAGAATTGGCTGGAAAAGATGGCTAAGCATATCTCTGATTCCAGGTATTTAGAAACATGGTACATGACATGACACATGACAAATGACGACATGATGCGGCTCAGCTATTTTACGTTTTTTTTTGTTGTTGTTGCTATTGCTACTTGCTACTCTCTTTTTTATCTTTGATTTAGTATTTAATTTAGCAAGGGTTTTTTATTCATTTTTGTGACTGACCAATATGAGTTTGGCATAATATATTTCTTAAAAAATGCAAAGTTTTTACCAAAATCCTGAGAAAAAGAAAGTGACGACATCCGTTTTGCCTGCCCAAGGGCCCTATTTTAAATTGGACTTAGACCCGAATGCACCATGAACTCTTGAACTTGACCGCGATGTCACAGTCAACTCGAATCAAAGTCAAAAATCATTGTGCATACGAAATTGTCTGAACTCGAACCTGCGGTCACGGTCAAAGTCGAATAAAGTCATTATGCATTCGGGTCTTAGTATAGTTTTTGGTTTTGCCCAAGTGAGCCTTTTTTAAATGCGTAAGGCGACAATTGGGCGGACGCTAGTTGGGAGGGGGGATTTTAAATTTTTTTGTAAAAAATAAGGTCCTAGGTATGAACGTCCGCAAATTACTGTTTTATCAGTTTTTACGCGACAAACTGACGTCCGACCCTTTGTCTCCGCCCAATTGTCGCATACCCAAATTGACAAAGTTTTGGTTTTGCCCGACTAGCTTTTGCCTAAGTGACCGACTGACGAGACGACTGACTGGGAAAATCGCATTCTTAATTTAACTCAGGATAATGTGTAGCACAGGGGTGCGTGTTACTGTGAATTAGCAAGGCAAGGCAATGGCAGTTGGCAATACCAATCTTTAGGTGACGCCGTTCCAAGTAAAATGAAAATTGCACTGTTGCTGCTGCCTGGGTTGGGTTTTGGGTTTGGGTATGCCAGTTTCACTACTACTACTTGCTTTAATGCTTTTACCTGTTTATCTACACTGCATCTCTCACAAGTTCAAAACAGTAGCAGTAATGAAAATGATTGAATTCAGCTTCCATACGGATTGAAAGTTACTTTTTTTTATTTGGTTCTAGTATGGCTATCGTAGATTGCAAACTTTAGATTAGAGACTCTGCCACTGCGTGTTTTCGGGTTCTTTACGCACGTGCTCCGATCCTATCCTTCCCGTTCTAATGTCATGTTCAGCTGTTTCGGACTTGGTATTCCCGCCTTTGGCTTGTCATATTTGGTCTTCTGTCCACACGTGAGAAATCGAATATTTTGTGGAGCCTAGTTCCACTCCACTGCACTTTTTTGACTTGATAAAATAATACTTTCAGTTCTAAAGTTAATTCTAGCAGGTAAATTGGTTCATATGTAAATAAATAATAAAGCTTATAAATCTTCACAGTTCCGAAGACTGCATCTTTTACCCTATTCCGAGTTTAGACAACATTAGGAGCGACAGTGTTTTATTCTCGAATATGTAATAAAATGTAGTACGTGGTTCATATATTTTCCTTTTGATCGAAAACGATGAAAACTCATGGTGCATGGTGAATTTCATTTATTAAGAACTATGAATTTATTTCAGTGGACTAAAAAATCAATTGTGTGTTGTGTGTGTACCCGTTCCCGTTAATAGAACTGTAACCAGATCAATGTAGACGTCTCAAAACTGGTATAGTATAGTGGGAGTGTGTGTAGAGTCAGCTGTAAGTAGCAATTTACAAATTTGTAATTTCTAAATAATTGCTACCATCAGCCAAAGACCTAATTTATTTTTCAAACGTTGTATTTTATTTATAAAAATATGTCTAGGTTGAAGATGAAAGAATTTGAAATATTTGACATAAAGTGATGTGCTCGTTGTTCCAAAAGGAATTTTGGAATTCTGTTCGATATTCAAGTAAGTTTTCACTTATATATATCTATTTGATTTTAAATATGCACAGGAAACTTATACTGTTTGACAATTTCTAGCAATAGTAATTGCGCGGGCGGGGCGTTGTAGAGGAATCTTAAAAGCTGCAATCCTTTTTTCTGTGGTGATGATAACTGCAGCAACATAGCAGCATGAGTTAATAACTCAATCTCATCAGTGTTTCCCATCTCAGACATCAAATATGTCATATGTACAGAGTTGTGTATAGAGGCTGGTCTCGGTAAAATATACCTAGGTAGGATTTTAAGGGTCGACGGCATGTATTTTCGTAATTTCGTTGACTTCAAATCAAAAATACTAACTTACTTACGCGCTTTTCTTGAGACATCTGTTTTTATGTAATCTTTTCGTATTCATAATTTGCTATGTGTATGCACGTGCGGGTTAATGTAAACCAAGATGCGCGGCCGGTATCCTCAAAGCGTAAATTCCCAGGGTATCCTCCCATGGTATCCTCCTATCATATCCTCCTATAAGCCCTGTCCTAAGCACAGTTTATATTGAAAAAAATGTAATTGCAACTGGGACAAGGCTTCAGATTTCTTGTTGCATTCTTGACGGCTGAATAGCTGAAGAGACCGAATCTGTGAAATTTCGAACTTATAAAGGCAACACAAGAGGAAGAGGGTACCATTAGGAGGATACCATAGGAGGATACCATAGGAGGATACTAGGGGGGTATCATGGGAGGATACCATAGATAGGAATTTACGATATGAGGATACCGGCCGCGCGTCTTGGTTTACATTAACCCACGTGCGCATATTCATTCGTATTCATAAATTGCAATATTTCTCTCTCCGGTTTTGAATTTTCTCGGTGTATTACGTAGCGCTACGTTCCCAGTTTTTCCTACATCCAATTTCAATGTCCAAAAAAATGTAAGTAGTTTATATCAAGCTTGTTTGACATACCGTATAAGGTTGGCCCAAAAGCATATTTGCGAATTTCGTCTTTTCAAAGAATTCAGCGCCACCAAACAAAAAATGTGCCAATGCCGCTGCACTGCTCAAACCTTTGACTGCAATTTAGAACGCAACTGCAACATGCAACAACGGAATTTGTTAAAATGTCCCCGTCGCCAAGCCATTGCCTGATAAGTTCGTAGCTCCAAGAAGTTACTTCAACTGAGATCAAAAACGAAAAGTTCAAGTTCTGTTTCCTCTTGGAAAGTAGTAACCACGTGGTTATTCAAAGTAACCTTCTACGAAGTATATTCTTTTTTTCTTCGTGGAAAGTGGTAACCACGTGGTTATGCAAAGTAACCTGCTACGAAATATTCATTCCCCCAGACCTAGCTAGGCCGTAGTCAAGTCAACCTTGGTTTATATGTCCAGTTTCAGTTATAAGATAGACATTGCGGTAGTGGGCGGCTCTTTATTGCACAAGGAATGAAATTAGTATTTCGAAACTTTTGATTGAGGATTGGAACTGGATAGGATTGGATTGCCATTCATCAGTTATAATGACGGATGTGGCCTTGATTTGTTAGTGTTATTCGTGGAATGTGTAGATGCTTTTATTTGGAACTAGCAGTATCAGATATACAATACGCTACCTGAATTCGCAAAACAAATACTACTAGCAAAATATGATATAGTTACAAAATTCCAATCATGGAATCCCAAGAAAAAGACGACGGTAGTTAATATTGTCATTGCTCAATTTTTCCTATTCAGAGATTCCCATTATGTGAACCTACCTATGTGTCTGGAAGGGTTAGAGGAGGAGGCGGTGTTGATGGGTAAACGTTACGACTCATCAAGCTCCTGACTAATTACATAGAACAATAGACGTGTTGTAGGTATTACGTGATTCCTTGAAGCAGGTATCGTAGTCAAGTGTCCTTGAGAAATCGTTAGGATAGGAAACAATGGATAAATACTTCAGCAATACGACGTAGAGTGGAAACGACAATTGCTCCCCGTCTGAAGAGTTTTGTACTTAGATCTGAAGAACTAAGACTCTTAAAAGGTTGGACTAAGAATTATGGAACAAGCTGTAACCATCTATTTTAACCACCCAGCATTTCGACAAACCTAGGCCTAACCTAACCAGAATTTACCAACGCGCGTTTCCGGCTTAACCTAACTTAACCTAGAGGATCGAATATTATAAGCCAAGCCGAAACCCCTTCAAAATGTACAGATTTTAGTGGCTACATTGGGTGGCTACGATATGAGGTGACAGCCTGTTCCATAAGACTTACTTCAACCAAATCGTCTGAAACGATTTTCAAAAACAACATCATAAGCTAAAATTTTAAAATCTGTGTTCAAAATTTTGAAAAACCACCTAAAATCGGTTGTCAGAAAAGAAAATGAAAACGGTACTTAACCTCTTGCTCTCGATTTAAAAAAATTTAGTCGAGCTCGAATCTGTGGCTCAGACTACAGAATATTTTCTATAAAACGGGGAGAGTTCCTAAGATTTAATAGTAGAGTTTGTACGAACACTAAACAGCAAATGTTCGCCACGTCCTGCTGACTTCTGCTTCTTAGAAGCAGGAAGATGCAGATTACGTCGTTTAAGATTATTAAATTAAGTATGCAAATATATCCAATCGGATGCGGCTTCGCTGGTATATTTGATAGCTGATGCGTATTGTGTAGATCAAATAAATAATCAGTAAGGATCCAATCGTACAAAATTGAATGAAATAAGATTGAAACCTTTCAAACTTAAATTAAAGTCGATCTTTACTGGGGAAATCTGGAGGTATGGATTACCTGCCTTGTCATAGTAGGAAAATCGATGTGACGCTACGCTAGGACAAACCACTCTGCGTTACCTTAACTTAGTGCCAGGTCATTTCTTGCCATAATCTTGCATGAATGACTACTGAAACTCATTGATTTTATTTTCCCGTTGGTACGAAAGTGGTCAGTCTAAGTTCACGGTATTTAATTTTTATATTCAAATATTTTTATATACATATTCATTTCATATTCACGAGGTACCAAGGACGACGGAGTACTTAGAAATATTTTCATCATAATTAGCGTCGGAGATAAAATTGGGTAATGGCCTGGTCTGGCATACCTGTTGCATGCCTGCACTCCGTTAGCGTTCATCTATTCCATGTTTCATGACCTAGTTACTGCCTAAGACTTAACGAAGCTTTTACACTGTACCGATGATGCTGCGGGTTTGGGCATTAATCCGATTATGTAGTTATATCCATTGCAAATTCCAATGCTCTCCGCTCTCCGTTGGATCCACTTCTGTCAAACGTCACGCTAATATTGTCCCACATGCTCCATGCTCCACATGCTACAAACTCAGAAATTGTGCTACGATATTTGGGCAATAGAATTAAATTATATCTCCTTTTTAGTGTTCTGGACCCGTTCAATTCAAAATAAGCTGTTATTATACGTATTATAAAATGAGAAACTGTTCCGCTCATATATTTGATTAATTTAACTTAACGTGAATTCGCATGTTTTGCAAACGGGTTGCTAGTTTTCTAGATAAAAACACATTATACGAGAGCACTATACAAAATATACTCTACATCACGGTATATATCAACAAGAGGATAGGACCGGACATGGAACATCTCCTCTGACATTTATATTTCCCATATGTGCCACGGTTCGCCGTGTGTCGTTATTATTATTGCTCACTTGTTCTCTTGTTTGCTTCTTTCGTTTACACTGAAGTTTGGAAGATAGTTTCAGTTTCTATGTACTCCGATCTCCGATGACATTTGACATTTGATACAGCCAACAACCAGCAGGAGAATTTTATATGTAACCGAAATGATTGTCATCCTTTTTCAAAGTTCAATACGTAGTTTCGCAAACGAGTATGAATAATGCATGCACCGGCAGAATATTGACACTTGTTGAAAGAGTTAGATCAAGTTAGAGTTCAATATTTAAATTCAGGTATAGGAGGCTGCATAAAATCTACCTGTGGTTTTTTCCTGATTCCATTTTGACCATTTGACATTTATGAAGTTTCCAATATCGTTAAGTACAGTATGGGGATTCTTTCGTTTCATAGTTATGTACCGTTTAAAAAATCAATAAGAAAATATATCCCATGCTCTTTACATTGAGGCTTTTCAAAAAAAATCCATAGGGACTAACGTTTGAGGCCTCATTAGGGTTTCTTGAAAAGCCACTACGCAAAGAGCACCAGAGCTTTTCTCCTGGAGAATTAGTTTTTGCCGTTATGTTGAGCGTCGGACTAAAATGCAGGCAGTGCAGGTCTATTGGTTTTTTGGCGAACACTATGGGTGACTGGTGACGTGCGCTGCTTCTTTGCGAATTTTTTTCATAGCCTGAATCCTCCTTTACTTAATATAGAAAAATCTCAATTTAAATATTTATTCAAAACGTGACATTATGACATCTTCAAATTCAAGGTCATGCAAAAAAGAGTTGGCAAGGTATGGCAAGGTATTAATGTGCTAACCAGGCAACAAACACGGAACAAGTTGGAGATTGCAGATACAGATGACAAGAATTTCTGTGATCGGCACCTTTATCCTGGTTAAAGAAAGGTATTAAAGAGATTATGTCATCAAATCTCGTCTTATTCCACCCATCATCGACGAAATACTCAGTGTAAAGTGTACTTAAGGACCACATAGCCCCCCTCACCCTCTGATTTCTAGATTTTATTTTTTCTAGCAAGTAAATGAGATAAAAATCAAAAAACCAAAACCACCATGCGATGGAAAGTATATCCCTTGTGTATTAACTTTAAATGTAGTGGCTTTAATAGTTTAGGAATAAACTTGTTTTTAGTTAATAAAAAACCAAAGTGGTTTTTCACTAACTAATTACACTTTTATTCGTTAACGGTTAATTGAAATGAACTAAAAATTGGCACATATGTAGGGATTAACTCTTTCCATCGCATGGTGGTTTTGGTTTTTTGAGTTTCATCTCATTTACTTGCTGAAAAAAAAATCTAGAAATCCGAGGGTGAGGCGTGGAAGTGGTCCATAATACCTGGACCTGGTGGGATAAGAAAATTAATTTGAATCTCAATTTCAGTTGAATCATATAAATTAAAACTTAGCGACGAATTACTAGTTCTAGATGAATCTTGAATGAATTGTAGACAGCAGAAAGACGTGATAATGTGTATTCTTTTTTTTATTGGATATTCTGGAACATACATGGAGTGGAGATGGAGAAGGCTCAGAATCTAGAACTGATTTTTGCTTGGTTTTGAATTTAAAAAAAAGCGTAGGTTCTGAGGCTGGCGATAGATTTTTGAAACCTCAGAATCCATGGTTCTTTTAAGGCAAACCAAGCATGCCATATTAAATGCTACATATGTGAGGCGCAATATTTGTAATTTTTTGAGTCGTGATATAGACGACGCCATTACAAAGTAGGCGTAACACAAACAAAGCGAGCTTTTTACTCTATTGCGCTTTCAGCTGTCGCGCTTTTTGGAAGCAACTATGTTGCGTTCTTAAATTTCAATTTTTTCCTTATTGTAGTTCAATTTCAAAAAAGATGAAAAAGAATCGAATAAATTCTTCGACAAATTTAAATTGAGTTTCGGAAGCCTTCACTATAGTAAATCTGAATCAAATCAAATCAAAAGGAGACACGGTCGATCAGTTACGGCATTGGAAAAAAATCTTCGGTCAGTGTCGGCCAATTCAAATCATTTCGTCCGTTGCACCCCAGACTAAACCAACCAGCGTGTTAGAGTGCTTTCCACTGATTCGTAGTCTAGATCTCGCTCTACCTATGTAGTGTTCTGCAATTCTGCACTCCCAACGAAGAGCGTGTGGGTAGACTATACCTTAGTACCTGGGATTAGGTATAAACTTAATTAAAAGTTGCGTTGTGCAATGGTAATATTATCCGTTGCATTATTTTCTCGTATCTGCAATGCGTGCACTGAAGACAAGAAAAGGAGGAGAGCAGAAGTTCTCACAACTTGCTAAGTAACTCAACTCATGATGGACTAAGCCATATAATCAGCATGTTCAGCTCAGATTGCAAATGCGAATGTCCATGGCAAAATGGCACGGCAGTTGTGGTTCAGCCAGGTTACGTTGCAAGGTACAAATATGAATATGAACCAACTGAGCGTGTGAGCTCAACAAAACTTTTGGCTCAGCCAGCACCAAACCAACCCCTGTCTCAGTCCGAATCAAGAAATCGACAGAATCGGAAGTTTGGTTTACCGCAGCTTCGGTTCGATTTTGATAATGAAGTCATAATACTTCGATCTGGTCCAACACGAACCACTCTCCTGTTAGTTACAATTTTGACTGAGTCAATAACGCATTCTACATCCTCAGTTATTATTTACGATACGAGTCGCCATAAATGGAACTCAGTGCAAAAAAGACAAACTTTTGTTAAATTTAAGCATGGACTATGCTTCCCTTAAATTGTGCGTGCCAATCACTAAGAATCTGCATAGGAAGGCAAATTAATCCTGTTTGACCATTGAACGCTAATGGAGATTCACTTGTGAGGTATGTTGACGATTAAATCCTTGAATTCGCTAATAGCAGTATTTTCGTTTGCAAAAGCCGAAGTAGAATACTGTACGTTTGTTTAAAACAATAACTAAGAAATATTAAGTATCAGCATTTAGCAGCTTTCTGCAAAAAACAGTAACCGTCTGACATTTCGCCGGTTTAACTACATATACTTGACTTCAAGTCAAGTTGATTTATGGAGACGGAGTTTACTAATTTACATAACAAAGTAGATTGCACGAAGCTGCAAGTGGCACACCAAAAGTTGGAATGCTAGGAACGTATGAAGACTTACTTGAAAGCATATTCGTGTTTTGCACCTGTTTCAGTTAAAGCCCGTTTCGAACCTTCACTTGATCTGTTCCAAGTTCCAATGCTACGGTATGTGAAATGTGAAGACTGTGCTATTTTTAGTTTGGAGCACGAGCTGTCGGCTTTTATGATTCGCACGTTTACTTGGTTTCATCAACGGCTTTTAGGCTATGTGTTTAATTTCCATCAATGGTTTGAAGAAAGTCCGACTGTGTGTACACAATTCAAAATCCCAATTCTAAATCAATAGGATGGTGCAGTGCACATGCACTTTGTAATCTCCAAGTTACGATTAAGAAAACGTCCTAATTTGGAATTTGTATGGTGACCTTACCGCCGCCCATTTTAAATCTCAAACTTTTAAAATCCGTCGAATTACGTCACTACGGGGCTTCGATCTGGGCAAAGCAAATAATGAAATTGAATGTGATTGATCAACCGAACGAACTGTCGAAAGTTTTGCGACAAAGGCTCTGTACTTCAAGTCTACATCCAATCTATTTAAATATTTTATTCTGGAGTTTTTGTATTTTTGTATCCCAGAATTGAAGTGATTAACTGAGCCTTTCCTGTAAATAATTCAATCTATGAGGAGTTTGATAGTATTTCAGCATATTTGTTGCAAACATTGTCGGCTGAAAGATTGATCGTTAACCAACAAATTCAGCAGGGTTGGGCAAAGTCATTTGATTTTAAAATCATGATTTTGGTCATCTAAAGGATTTTGATTTTCGGATTTTAATTTTGAAGAAATGACCTGATTTTGTATTTTGATTTTTAAAATATGTGATTTTGGCCTGATAAATCACGATTTTCAGCTGAATTGGCGACTTTAAATCAGGATTTGATTTCAAAATCACGATTTAAAAAAAATCATCGATTTTGATTTTCGGATTTTGAAGGTGAATTTTAGGTGATTTTGGATAACAAGATTTTGAAAATCATTTTCTAATGATTTTGCCCAGCCCTGAAATTCAGCATGCGAATACTGCCGCTTTGTTTACGCATGGTGCGTGAAAGCGTGAACTGAACATTTCAATTCAAGTAATTATATAAAAAGTAACAACGCTTGTGTTTATAGCTGCAGCAATTATGCTACATCAATATAAATCCGAGTGTTACGAGCTAAAGTTAAGCCTTCAATCTCCAAAGGATTTTAGTTGGATGTGGTCCTTCTTGCTTTGAGATAAAAATTAATTATTACCCAAACATGATGGCCCATGAGTGCGTTTTAACTACACGGCAATGTCATGCGTTCGTGTTGCCTTGACTTACCGGGTGTACTGCTACTACTTAAAGCACCTGTGTAATAGTAATAAGTGCCAAACAGCAAGAAAGGTCACATGCTGCTCTTATGTTAGTGATTTAGACCAGAAGAGCTCTGAATATTACACACTGTTCAGTTCACATGATGCTAAAGATAACAAGCTCTATGACTAGGACTAGGACTACAGAACAGACTACAGATACTTGAGTCAAGTTGCGACCTTGTTAGTGTGATAATTTCAATCTTGGTGCATGACAAAGCTATTCATTATTGTTTGTTAGTTTGGCTGGTTAAGCGATAATTCATATTCATAGCACACAGTTCATCATTCATCGTGCACGGTACATCTACGCTGTTTAGTCTTCGTTGGCACTTTTCATGACCGGTATTTTTTTACAATGCTGGAACTTTTCGTATCCGGTGTTTTTTTTACAACTTCTCCGTAATGCGTGAGCTATTTGTTCGCTTCAGAGCGAAATAAATGGGCCTGCGTTTCACGTTCCACGGAACAGCAATAAGTTTTCATAAATAATTTGAAAAGATTATGAAGATACAAAAATAATTAAGCTTGGAGCAAGCTTAATTAATAAAGTAAGCTTTTGTGTTGTTGTTTCCCGCGATAATGATATGACAGCAGAATAGTATTGGAATACGAGGGTTGTTTCACTGAAAACTGGATTTATTGAAATTATCACATCTATAGCAGTACGTATAGCAAATTTAAATGATTTTTAAACGACACACGACTAACATTAACTTGATTTTTTTGGTGGAAAACAGTCAATTTTACGCATTTCAAAAAAGCATTTCGAAACTGCTTTTTTTTAATTGTGTAGAATCAGCCAAGATGAAATGGCATATGTGGGCCAAGCTTTGTGGCAGACTGTATTAAAAATAATAAAGCAAATCTGTTTTCAGAGTCCTCATGTTGCAAAAGTTCTGGGATAGCCTCGAAGATCTTCAATATTCATTTGATGTTTAATTTTTTTTTTTTTTTAAATTCGTTGAATATTGGAACGATCGTTAAAATGGACAATTTGGATAATTTGTTTTTTTTTTCAATAATATTGATTTTCTGATCATTATCAGAAATCCGCAAAATTTAGACTATCAGGCAAAACTCACGTATCATCAAAACTCACGACGCCAAAAATTCATTTGATGAGGAAGGATGAATGAGGATGTCGCGCTTTTTGACTGGAAGCAAGCAACCCTAGATTCGATGATAGGTCCCATTATCTGATCCGTATTTCGGATTCGTCATCTGAGCAGGTCAATCCGGCAGCCAAAAGCTAGGAAATTATGGATTAGTCTACCTCCCAAAAAAAAAGCTTGTTTAGAACTTGGAAATCCGTCTGTTTGTTCCTGTCGTCTACTGTAGGCTTCGTCAACGTCTTCCACGGTCTCCCACGCGTGTATGTTACCATTTTAAACAAAAATCAGTATACGAGGGCATATTCCTTCAAGTCCCGCC
>JAQFXZ010000104.1:0-31927 GCA_034694025.1 Ceratophysella scotica | reverse complement strand
GACACTGGATTTGTTATCTTAAATAAGTTATGATGAAATCTTGCATAACTTTGCAAACTTGAAAGCTAGAAAATTCATCTTGACATTGGTCTTAAAGGAGCAGGAATATTTTAGTATTTTTTTAATTCGGAAAATAAATAAATTTCGGTCCATGCATCTTGTCCAGGGCCTACCGATCGCTTGCGCCGGCCCTGTAACTAGGTTGGGTTTAAATAGGTCTCTCCAAACCTTAATTATGTCGATTGATTTTAAGCTTACAGCTTAAATTTAATTATATAATCTAACATTACCTAATCTAGCATACTTTGAAATAAATGGCACGGTAGTTGGAGGCGACAAGCCCTAGGCGGCAATAGACTCAGTACAATGGGATGCTAGGAGGCGGTAAAGCACGGGGCTTAGTTTACATCAACCCAAGTATTTATTGAAGCTAAGTCGCAATTTGTGATTTCAGAGAAAGTCATCGTTCCGGCCAACGAATGAGTCGAATCCAAGATGGTATTGTTGGGGCGGCAATTAGAAGAATGAAGTCTCGAGATCACGACTTGAGCTTGCGAGACAGTTGGAAAATACGTCCACAAACCAATCGGTCAAGGACGGCAGCACAAACTAATTGCAGTTATAAGGTAGAAACTTCCGTAACAATTAGTTTCTCTTTCCCTCGAATCAATTCCGTAGAGAATAGTAAGCAAATTGAAATTAAACCGTATTCTCCGACTAGGAAACCCGAAACCGGTGCCAATTGTGTCAGAGATGTGCCTGGAGGATGGAGGAATGAATTGTGCACTTCCAGTCATTTCAACTTCAGAGTGGAAGAAATACTAGTACCTGAACTCCAACCTCCAACCAAAGAAAGTTCCAAAAAGACAGCTGGAAGAAATTAGTTCAGACAATGGCAATTCCAAACTAATTATTGCATTAAAACTCTTTAAGTCAAGAAAGTCATTTAATGTTGAGGAAGTTAAGCTCGGTTACAGGATTTTTTATCAGTCTGAAGTAAGTAGTCGTACAATAAATTAGTCGGGAAAGACGTCAGGCCAGGGAGTGGTGGGCATGAGCTTGACATATGCCAAGCCAGTTTAGTATTACTTGTACTTGTCCATGTATGTAGTTCGTTGATCAAATGACGCGACCGACGCCAGAATATAAAAACGGCACAATGGATGAGGGGAAAAAACGGGTAACATTGTTTCAAACTTTTGGTTTCTCGCCTCACTGCTTGACTTTATACTGTACAAAGTTCCAAATTCAGAGGTTCATTAAATTACGTTATATTTTACATTACATGCAACTACTGGAATCATACGGTCGTACGAGTATATGGGAATTAATGACTTGAAAGTAATGAATTCCCTCGACAATCTAAACAGAAATGAGAAGGGAGTTTTGTCTATTTTTTTATCTTATTTTCTTCCTCGCTTCGCTAAGAACTTGTTAGCCACAGTCAGTCTTCTGCTATGTACATACGTGTACAAATGTGCTGCACGTGTTAAGGGCGAATTCTGAATTCTGAAGAATGCATGAAGTCGTGATTACCAAAGTTCAAAAGTTTTGAGATATTCTATGTTTAATCGAACCTAACCTGATATTATTTAATTTTTCGATTTTGTAAACCAATATTATGTAATTTGGGTGGAAGGTAGAATAAATCGTGAGTATATATAATTTAATTTCTTATTTTATTTTATTTTCTAATTATATTTAATTCAATTTCATATTTTATACAATTTATTGCCTAACCTAACCTGACAACAAACTCGTTTGTACCTTTCTTTTAATTTAAACGAAGATCAAAAAAATTTTAAAACATGCTCTTTTCAAATTAAATCAGTCTAGCCATAAAATATAAAACCTTGATATTGGAATTTCCAAATATAAAAAAACGTTAAACAAACATCCGGACAGAAAATAGAAGCAATCAAATAAACACTATTTTAACGAAATCAGCCAAAATAACGGATGAAACTAGAAAATGAAACTAAAAATACTTTACAAATTCGCGGGTTAAACCAATATTCTAGATTTGACCGCAACTTACTAGACAAGTCGGAAGTGCTTCGGACGCTACAGTTCTTTCTTCTCTGCCAATTTAACTACTCAATTAGAAAAAAATATAATAGAAGGGTTTATTGCCAGATCCCCATGTCGTACGCTTCTTCTCTCAGCATCTAAAACTTATTGATGCAGAAGCTAGCGGATCTTCTTAGAACTGATTTATTTTATCTCTTTAGACGAGCCCTCACATGTAATTCTCAAAGCTTCCGCTAGCACCTACTATACTACATACTATGCTTCGACAATAATATAGACCTTCAGACATCATTTGGAAAAATGGGGGTTTTAAGTGTTTTTATTAAATCAAGAAGCTCCACGAATAATTTTGACATTTATCAATTCTAGCGGAATTTGAATAAGTACATTTCATTTCGTATACTTCATCCCTAATTTTGAATCAGTTTTATAACATTCGTTACTTATTGCAATTTTGTAGACTTTTGAAGCAAGTTCGCACTATCCGAGATCACACAATTCACTCAGGCTCAGGCTGAACCTCGCGCACAGGAACAACAGTCTCGGGTTGAACTTCGGGTACAGGCGGAACAGCATCGGGTTGAAGCTCGGCCACAGGCATAACAACATCGGGTTGAAGTTCGGCTACAGGCATAACAGCATCGGGTTGCAGCTGGGTTACAGGTACAGGCACACCATCATCGGATTGAAGTTGAACCTCCTCGGGTACAGGGACAGGCAGAGTCTCAGGCCCGCTTTCAGGTTGACTGTTGATGTTTGTAGCGCTCACAAATACACTGACTTCAGAATGTATCCGAAGTGACGGTTTATTTTCATGAAGTTCACTCAAACGTGGGCGCATAGGTGGCAAGGTTGATGGTACAGGAACAACTTCCCCGCGAAATTCCAATCCAAACCCAACAGGGCCAGGAATCTTAGGAGCATTTGCAAATTCAAACTTAAGTTTGGCGTGTTCAAATGCTTGTTCTTCTTTTTCTAGTTCTGGTTCTGCACGCAAGAGTGCTTGATGTTTGGCAGGAAGCTTAGCCCCGAGTTTCTTGAACTTCTTTTTTGCCTTGTCCGTCTTAATTCGTTGTTTCTTAATCCGTTTCACACGAATCTGAGCCAAGAGCTTCCGCATGGTATGGTGAGCAATAAAGAAGGACATGATGGGAACACCTTTGGCCTTGGTGCACAATTGGTCAGCTGCATGACAGACGTAGGCCATGCTACTCAGAATACTGCAACGGCATTGCATGGTAACGTTGGGAATGTAGATCCTCCGATTGCCCAGCAGGGCTGCATTGCAAGAGATGGATGCGATGACCGAGTCGAGTTTGATTGCATCATCAGGGTCTAACTGTTGAATGACGTCGATTAGCTTCTCGATCTCCTGTCGATACTCCTTGTCAACTTTAAGGCCTTTGCTGATGTTGGCGAATGCTTCTCGAGCCCAAGCAAGTAGTTCGTTGATCTGACCATAGCCTTTCACATAATCCACGACCACCTTCTCGGTTCCGATAATCTGTTCGAACTCTTCAACACGGGTCAAGAGCTTGGTAGGAACAAATGTGCATTTCTTTGTAAGTTCTTCAATTTCAGGAAGGACGAGGACACGGTCGACAATCAAGGATTTGTTCAGAACCTCCCGAATCTTGCAAGTGATGGAATGAAACTCAAGCCCAATTTGGTACATCACACTTGCATAGATATGGAGCATTCGGAACTTTCGAGTCTTGCTCTTGCCAAGCATCAATGAGGGCTTGAGCAACGCACCGTAATTCCCAGACGTGAATTTGTCAACGATGACCTCAAGCTTTGCAGTAATACCGCAGACAATGGGGGAGAGCTTGCGAAGTCGTTCTGCTGCCTCCTTGCAATTTAGCTGGATTATCGTAAACAACTGCATTGCAATTTCGTCCTTGGGCATGTAGTCTCCATCCTCTCTCCGTGCGGTCTTCATGTCTTTAATTTCACCGTCACTTCCAAAACCATAGGAACAATTGAACCGTGTGGAGGCGAAGTTGATATGCTGATACACCGTGTCGTTCTTCTTCTGCACAAGAAACATCTGGCAGAGGCTGTCGGTTAGCGGCTGATGATACACGAAACTCCGATGAGCACTGTAACTCGCATAGAATTGGGATTAGGTTAGGATCAAAGAACACCGAAACCCTAGCTCCTCTGTAGCTACGGCTACCATTAAAATCGAGATTATGTACCTCTCGGGGTCATAAGGTGCAAACGACAGCTCGAAAACTGAAGCGGGTCTCAACTTTCTGCGTCCAAGAAGTACTTCAACGGGGATTTCGTCGGACTGAACGGAAAATTCGGACTTAACTGGATCAGCCTCAGCCCTGCAAATAAAAACAAGCTACAGTAAGCTGTTTATATTTCTTTTTTATGACGAACAGAAATCAAATGATGTTGATTTTACAGGCACCGCACCTGCTTTAGGACAGTATCGTTATCAGTGCTCGCAACTTGCAAAAATGAACAGTAAGTTGGGCTGTCGATGAACAACTTACACTTAGTAGTTTACATCTTATCATATCATACATAGATAATCAGCACTGAGCAAGTAATAGATTTCAGTGAGCTACCCAAATCTAATTGAGTGTCAAGCGTTAGACCAAGTTCAAGGAAGTAGTATTTCTCGCACGTCGCTCGTTAACAAGAATACAAAGTACAAAACCTGAGCGTTGAACTGTACGTTAAAACTAACATAAACCTAACCTAAAAAAATGTTGGTGGATATAAAATCATGAAAATACTTTTGTTGGTGAATGCTACAAAATTTACATAATATGTTGTGGGTTAGTTTACTACAACTTTTGTTCTACAGAAAATAGCGTACTTATCAAAGATTAAGAGTTAAGAGCAACGTACATATTTGAGGCAGGGAACAGGGAACCCTGGTTAGGGAAGGAAGCCAGTCACCGTCGTCGAAGTCAATTGTCAACAGCACAAGTTATTTCGGAAGTCCACCATCGAATGCCAAATATTGAGAAACCTTTCCTGTATTGTTTGTCGCGTGTCAACGTGTGCCCGTACTCCTCAGGCTCGGGTCGAATATATCGGAATAATTGTAATTTCAAATTCAAAATATGAGCTACAAAAACAAAAAATGCTGTTTTGCCAATTGTGAAGTAAAAAATTATTAAATGAAACGAAGAGAAGAAGCAGTTATCTTCCTTTGTCTTTCGTCGTCGGCTGACGATTCTCTGTTCTGTTGTCTGTCATCATCTGCTGTCTGCTGCTCTTGCTATTTTTTGTGAGTCTTCTTGCTCTGCGGCTTGCTTTTAGTGTTGAATTCATATTTCGTGAAAGGGGTGGGCGGGGGCTCCTTGACAACGCAAAGAACCCTTACCCCCGTCTTTCAATCATAAATCGCAACAAAATGAGGGCATCATGCATGGTTGTTGGTAGTACGTTGATAGTACATTACGTACGTACAACGCAAAACGCAACGCACATAAGCTTTGGAAATCAAATTCCACTTGCCACAATTTATAACCCAAGAGGATAGGCAGTAACATGCCATAGAATGTAGTAAGTGAAATTGCGTGTTCCCTTTCATTTCAGTCAGACTCTGACTTGACGGGGTGGGTGATGCCATGGGTAGCAGCAAAAAAAAGTAGGGTAGCAACCCCGGGTAGCAGGGTAGCAACTGTTTATATATATACGTAACGTACGTATATCATATGTATAGTAGAGAGAGGTATATGGTAGAGTATAGGTGGTATATAAAGGCTGGCTCTGTGCGACCCTTGCCTTTCTACCACTTAACCCTGCTATAGGCCCGATGTGGTCGTGGTCGTCGTAACAAAGGAGGAATCATTTGCTTTCACTGTGGTATGATTTTCATCAGAATCATGGCTTTACCGATGAGTTGTACGTATTTTTTTAATAGGTACTAATGCTGAACAAATGATTTGCTTTGAATTCAGGGTTGTTGGGTAGTACCCAATGGACACACATGGATAATATTTCGGGCATGCGTGAGTATACTAAAAATAACTGTTTGACTTATTTATGTTCACATACCTCTGAAGACCCTTGACCACGTAGGACCCGAGGACGCATTTACATACAATAATACAATTCACTATTTAAGATTAATAAGACTTTATCCTTTCTGTATACTTACCTTCTTGTTAAATATTGAAATAAGAAAGAAGACCTGAAAGTTTGTATATGTCTACTTGTGTTTTGATTATCGTCGCTCATTCTATTTTAAATAGCCTAATTAGAGAATCAGTTATTGTCATTGCACGAAATTTATAAAAATCTTCCTTCTTGTTGGCTTGTGGGTAATGGCACTATGGCAGTGTTCGTAATGGCATACCACTTCAAGTTCATCACGCAAAAGTGGGACACGAAATAAAACGATCAATAAATGAAGAGTAATGATTTCTTGATTTTGAAGAAGAGAAAAACAATAACTTCAACTTAATCTCAACTCAAATAGACCAGCATAGAAGAGTAGCATTTTAGCATTGATGATGTGTCCGACTCACAGTTGAAGTTTAACTGCTTGAGAGCATTAAAATTCGTAGAGCATCAGATTGAGTAATCGCTCCAAGAATGAAGTCCAAATCTACTAAAGAAGCTTAATTTGAATATATGGCATCAAGTAATTTTTATGAAGATCCTCATGAAGCATGAAACGACGGAAGGAGCTGACAAAATATTTCCTGTTCTGATTAGGCGACGAAGACTGGAAAGAAAATGGGACTCTGTGAGACTATCACATATATTTATTCTGGATGCTTCAGGATAGGAGACACACTTGACAGGATCCCGGCTTACATCACATCTTGTAATTTATCACACTCTGAGACGTGGCGAACAAGGCCTACTCATGTAAATACATGTGCCTGACGAGTGAAAGCAGCAGGGACGCACTGTCACATCCCAAAGCCATCCCATGATGGCGCCTTTCCTTTCACCACTTTCCCCCAAATGAATTCACATGATTCTGACACCCAAATGGCTCCAAACTCTTGGCAGAATTTTAGAACTCTGATCGGAAACTGGAGACAAATGCCAGATATAAGGTCTAAGTGAAAGTTCGAAGTTTAGGCACGTGATTCGAATCAGGGCCCTCCACATACTACAGAGTATTCCATCACCGGGAAAAGAAAAGCATGGTCTTCTGATGGGGCTCATCTCCTGATGTTCTCCAAAGGATCAGGCTGTCCAAGGAACAAAAGCCAAGTGAAGTGCATTGCATTTCCGTACCAAATAAAGCAAAGGACGACAAGGAAAATTGAGACGGACTTAAGTTGAGTGGGCGAACGGAAAATGTTAGTTCTTGTGGCCCTGTCTTTGCTTAGTTCTGGCCTGGCATTCTGACTTGTGATGATGTCATGACTCAATGCCTCCCTGCCTAACTGCCCATAAGGTTTCTTGGCTGAGGAAGGAAGATAGGAAATCAAGGGGAAAGCGGTTCGAGGGCAATTCAGAGTGGCACAATTCGTTACACCCCATTCATGGTTACCCCAAACCTGCGTCACAGTTTAGAGAATCCTTGTCAACACAAATCATTGTATGACGTCTCAAATTCAAAGTGGCATTGCTTTTGTTTTGATTTTCAGATTCAAATGCTTCAATCTTGAATGTATTTGAATAATATCATTCTTTTCCATTTGGTTTGGCCAACAAGGTCGCAGTAGAAACTTTGTCAACCGAACTGGTTAATTTTTAACAAATTCGATTAAGTATTGGCTTTCACTCAAAAATACTTTCCCCTCGTTGAAAATGTTATTGGTTCAAACAACTTTTATGAAATTTAAATTTTTTGTTCGAACAGGGATTCATTAAACTAACTCATTAAAAAAACCGTCTCCACCTTGTTTAAACGAATCCAGGACAGCTTGGCAAAATCCGATTGGGCAAAACAATTTTTTAGGATATTTTGCCCAACTGCAGAGGCTAATCAACTTACATAACCTAACCTAGCCTAAAATAGCCTGGCTTGGATTTAGCTAACTGTATTTTTGCCCAAGTGACTGACTAGGATTTAAATGACAACTCACCTTAACTTCTTTTCTCCTTATTTTAGATTTTGAATACCTATTTTATTGTAAACCAAATGTTTTCTCTCATTTTTAGAATTTAGAGAAAAATTGGGCTACAGTTGGCCTCGTACACATAAGCAGGTTGAAAATCCTAGGATTTGGCGAAAAAATGTTGAGGTTTGTTTTAGTTTAAATTGGGTGAAACGCGGAATTATTTTGGGTGATGAAAAGGAATCAAAATATTTTCTTTTCAACTAAAGTCAATGACTGGTATTTCGGTCAAATTATAGCAATTTTTCCTTCAGGCGTTACCATTTAAACACCATCTCTGGGGTAAAAAGATGGCTAATAAGAAAACATACCTGGAGCCTTCTGTTTCACAGAAATTCGGAATTTTTGAACGGCGCTTAATCCTTAACTCAATTGCAAATTGATTGATTGATTGATTGATTGATTGACCTTTGTTACTGTGCCCTGTTTTACGCGCAATATTTTAAACAAGTAAACCGTCATTTAATAACCTAATTTTTGATTAGTGCTGTATTTAGTGAAAAATGAAGTTTATGCTCAACAAATAACAAACTAAAAGCAACGTAGCGATTATTCTCGCGCTTATCTATGAATTGTCCGTTTGCCAAGCCCAGAAAACTAAGTCGTATTTTTCTCGAGTCTCAAAAAAAAATTAGTGAACGTCATACGAGTACTGGCTTTCTTTCTTCATGCCTATTTCCTCCGTTTAGTAGAATCTTAGGGAAAGCCCTTTTTGGTTAAATTGTTCTCGGGCTTTCTCTTCATGTTGAGGGGAGCGTTTGTGAGGCGAAAGAACTTATCTGGAGGGGCACGTTAGGGCAAGAGGGTTGTAGTCGGCTGGCTTGGCTGAATGTGAATTCCTCCATGCTCTTTTCAAATCGAGAAGGAGTGACGCGGCTGGAACTGGAGCAGGCCAGAGTATAAAATCCGTATTTTCCCATTCAGAAGTCCACAGAGAGACTCTTGACAGAGGAATTGGAAGGCCCAACGTCCCTAACTCTCGATTTCAACAAGGTCCCACCGGAAACTCCCATTTTATTGTTACAACAAAACTACTCCAACCGCCCCAGTACAAGCCAGGCTTTCTCTGCTCCTCAATTACCTCACGCGTCCCAACTTTCACCAACCGCTTCAAACATCACCCATTCAAACTGAGAGCTACCAGAGGCATTCTACTCATTTCTTTTATGGAAAGGGCGTGAGACTCACCTCAGCATCCGGCACTCACAGTAGACTCCAGACGCATCAAAACTGTGGTCAAACCGAAAGATAAGAAGACACCTGCTCGCATTTGTCCGGTCTTGAGACTTGAAACACTTGTTCTCTAATTTTCCCTATCTCACACCTTGAATCGAGCCGGAGAAGAGAAGACGCTAACCACATCCACACGTCTCAACGTAAGGCTTACTCTTCATTACGTACATTCTTTTGGCTTTCAGGCTTGATTAATACAATAGGAGGCCTGTTCCACCTCATTTGCCTTTTTTGGTTTTTTCATGACTTAATTGAATTAGGCTTTCACTCCTGTTTAACGGAGAAAATGACTATGAACGTCATAAGAGCTTTTGCTTTCACTTTTTGATCTATTTGGTTTTACGGTAAACTCTTCGAGTCAATAGCCTCAATTATTATTTTTAGCCCTTCAAAACTGCGTTGTTATTTTCCCGCCTCCGCCACCGAACTCAATGCAGCTCTTTTTTAACTAATGAGACAAGTTTTAGCTTTCATCGTTTCAAAATTTGCCTCAGGGCACGTCGGCGAAACAAAATCTCGTTTTACGGCATATCTCAGCATAATCTATACTACGAGGGCTGTTTCAATAATCGTGTCAGCTTTTAGAAGGCTGTGAAACAGACAAAAATGTCTTAAACTTTCAAAACAGTTAAAGTAAAATAGGTTACTTTACAGCAGAGAATCGAAGAAAAATATGCATGTACTCTAGACGACTGTTTTAAGTACAATTTTAGACAAAATCCTTATTTTTCGCGTACCCAGAATTTTTTTCAAAAAAGCGACAATCTGATTTCTGCTCAAGTGTATACTGAGTTGACAAAAAATAGGACAAATATTTAGAATTTTAAATAAGTTATTAAAAAACGATTTCCTCGATTGAAATTATATTAAACACTGTATATATTTTCGTCCAATTTTTTGATGTAGCATAACTGCTTTAAATGTTGTGGAAGTTTCAGTCCAATCCATACATTTTTGTCAGTTTTATAGCTTTCAAAAACTATCAAAATTAATGAAACAACCCTCGTATTAAGCCATGGCCCATCCTTAATGGAAGCCCAGATTATTATCAAGAAATTTGCGTTGTTTATTGTTGATCGTAACACTAGAAATCCTGAATCACGTGAATTAGGAGCATTTATATCTTCCTCTGCCTTACGGTTATTGTTATTATTAAAAGATACATTATTTCCTGGTTTCCGCATGATGCTCCTACTTTCTACCCTCATTTCTCCACATTTCTTCAGGGCTAATGTGCTTATAGAACGTGGGCGTCATTGGAATTAGCATATCCGGAATACAGTAAGGTCATGATAGTTAATATACTCTCATTACCATGGCACTAAGGCGGAATCGGATACTTTTCCCCATTAGACATTCATATTTAGGAATATCTGAGTGCTTGTTAATGACAGTAATGCTTTCTGGGATCATTTCTGCGGGCTTGTTCGTATTGCACAGTGACGTGGAGCAGAAAGTAATAGGAGGTTGCCTGGGTGCAGAATTAGTCATCACACTCAATTCACACTATAAGTGGAAATTGCAAACTTTTATGCATTTGCGTAATAAGAAAATTATACCGATTTTTTACTTGAGGATCTATTTCATCGAGATAGCTCAAAAGTATGGGTCTCGGCATCATAATCATATATACAGACGGAGCTCACAATTCAGAAAAACCTTGAACATAATGGAGCGAAACCGAATTAAGTATAATCATATCAGCGAGAATCAAACTTTCTCTAACACGAACTGTCATTTTTCTACAACACATCCAAGCCCAAGCCTGAATCCAGATAAACAACTGAATTCATATTGCATTGGTTCATATACGCTTACGTGACTAAGAACGGATGAAACTATTGGTATGGTACAGTCAAAGCCTATGAACACCGCAACAACTTTAAAAGCAGCAAATTACTTGGATGTAATTTTGCCCAGGTTGGACCTAGATATTGCCTGAAATATTTCATTTCATTAATAAATTCTTAGTTTGTAAAATATGCTTATTTTTGTGCTGCGGTGTATAATTTTGCGGTTATTACTTTTTCGGATTTTAATGTTACGAATGAGCCATGCGGTTTTTATGATGCGGTTTATATAATTCCGTTCTTATGTTGCGGTTTCTATGTTTCTGTTTTTTTCGGTGTTTATGTTGCGGTTTGTAATTATGCGTTTATGAACGTTGCGGTTTAAAAGCCACGCGGTACACGGTACAATACCGATTCCAATGCTTCTTCCAATCCAACACAATTTTGATTACACTCTGCTTGGAATTTTTTTATTCAGCCTGTTTGACGCACAATAGGATCGATTGGAATTTTATATTCTTTTACTTTTTCATTCATTCAAGTCGGAAGAAAAAATCATGTCCAGTAAAGCGAAAACTCGGAGAAAGTTGAGACAGTTTTATTTGTCAAACAAGAATAATAGCCAGAAATTACAGGAAACAAAACACGAAGCACAAATTTCAAGTTCCTAGTTATTGAATGAGTTTACAAAACAACGACATCAACTTAGTGTTTGTAAAAAGTTTTAATAGAATTAGCAATGAATCCAATCCACCCTTAATCTGATGAATTTATGGCTAAAATAGCGATGCGTCTCAGCTTACTTCCATGCATGTCTTATGAAGCGTTTCGGAATTAAAAGCTTTGGATATACAAACAAAGCTAATTTTTTGTTACTTAAAATACTTTCTCAGGAGAAACTTTGTTATGTAGTATTCCGCTTCATTATCCTAACGAATGGAGGAAAGTTACTTGGGTACATTCAATTAGCAATTAGCATACTGGACTCGTGTATAAACCCTCATGCGATGATATGGCGTACAAAGAGGTTTGTGATATTTCTGGGTGGAAACGAAGCAACAAGTTGAGATTATGAAACAATAGTAGTTTAGAAATTTCTTTATTACACAGTGTGTCGTAGTAAAGTTCCTAAACGGAAAAGTACCTCTTTTAATAATGGTACGAGCATGACGTCGTAAAATATAACTAACGAAATAAACTTGAGTTCAGATAGGATTTTGTACACTCGCTTGCTTGCATTTGGAATGCATATGCAGTGCATGCAATGCAACGTGGTTTTTCGCCTTGGTACATTAAATCGAATAATTTGTAACCTTAATATTTTAAATTAACCTATTTAAAAAAGAATTCAACCAGTGCAGCTAAAGTTTTAACTTATTTCATTTCGTTTTTCACATCTTTCGATAAAAATTCAAATAATTGCGCCGCGAGAAGTGACAATTTAAAAAAAAATGATTTGAATATTTCCTTCCAATGCAATTCTTCTCGATTATACAGAAATTAATATTGTTTCTGTGACTATTCGTCCTTTCAACGTAATTCTTTTATCGAGAAAAATCAAAAATGACCTTAGAAGTTTGAACTAAAGGTCAATTTGCATTATTTTTGCTTAAAAATGCATCAATCGGTCATTTCGGCAAAAATCAGTTAGTCAAATCTAAAACTTAGTCAGGTTGAGTTAGGTTATAGGTTGGGTTAGGATAGTTAAAGTTATATTAGGTTAGGTTAGGTTATATGAAAAAAATATGCAAACAAATATAGATATACTAACATACAGCCGTGGGCATCCTAAACTGATTTTTGCCTAACTGACGCGGAATCAAAATGTCGGCTTTAAAATGCCGAAATTTTAAATACCACTTCCGGTTGATGTTAAAAGAGGTGACAGGGGCAAACATCCGTTGCATGCAGAAAGCGTGGCATCAAAAATTAAAATTTTGGATGGGTTAGGTTAACCGAAACTTTTGCATCGCATCTTCTGCCTAAAAAAGGCCCAATCTTATGCAAACTAATGTTCAACTTCTACAAGTTGACAGTCATTTGCTCCAGGCGGAATTTCCGACCATCAGCCGAAAAGTATTCTAATCTATCCCAAATTGTAGCTTTTGTCCCCTACCATTAGAATATCCTAAAAATTTATCTCCCTGTCATTCTACTTAAGCCTGTACCAGTTGAGTTCCTTTGTGAAATTGTACAATTGGGAAATCTATGATACTTGATCCTTGATCTCATCGCTTTCTCTTGCTGACGCCATGCGAGTATTGTAGAGGCTCGTGTGTGTTTTCCCCAATATTGTACAAAACTATCCACCATATCTCTTTCCCTCTGGCTGCATTCGAGAGGGAACCTAATAACGTAATATTCTAACAAGACACGAGGGTGATACTTAGAATGAAGTAACGAAGGCGATAGGAACAACTCCATTGTTTCAAGTGTTTCAACGTGGAATGTCAAGTACGAGGGTCATTTCAAAAGTTCTGTCGAGTATTTTATTTCATCTAAAATAAAAAAAACTCCAAGAATTTTGGCTAATTTTGCTATTGGCCTTTGACACACTGATGAACTTTTCCCGCTTAGTGTCTGGATGTGATCTTACCTGCAACTACAGGAAAAATTCGGTTCTTCAGACCATTTTTTTTTGTTTTCCGTAAAAATTCGATTTTTTGCGGCGGTGTTTCTTCAGATACATAAATATATTTATCTTATGAGTTTTATTCATCTAGGATCTACAACTATTGAGTTATATGAGGTTTTGAATTGTGAAGTGTCTCAAGCGCATCTTACTTATAATGAATTTAACATTCAATTTGATCAGTTTTAAACTTCGTCCCGAGAGCCTGTGCTCAGTCTACATGTACCGCGATATTGACCTTCTCTTAGACCTTCATGTCCAGCAACAATTGGAACTTCAAAAAATCTGGGTTGAGGTGAAGCGCTGTTTTTGAGGTGTTTTTGTGTGAAAATTTGAAATTCCATTGGAATTGTTTCAGTCAAATTTTCTGTTTTAAACAGCATATTAACCCTTTAATAAAAGTGGCCATCCCGCTTAAATTCATTCAACATTATCAAAAATATCGCTTATCAAAGACGCGACAGAGCTTTTGAAATGACCCTCGTACAAGGAAAAACTAGTTTGCTCGCTCGTTCGCCAGAAGCCCAGCTCCTGTCTTCAAAATAATAAAATCATGACTCCAAAGGCGCCTAACGTATTGTTTTAGTTTGGATTTGGGTAATGATTTCTTATTCTTACCATAGTTTAGGTAGATTCACTCAAAACTTGTTTAAACTGCCCCACGGAGAATATATGAAATTGCAGGACTCAAACCAAGTAAGCATGACATTCCTTGAAAACTTTGACATTCAGGCCTTTAAATTGCATGAATAACCTTGGAAACCAACTTATCTTAAATAGTTTCAGGTACAAGTTGAGTTTAAATGACGATGAAAGTGGATCAGGAATAAGCCAGGGCTAACGTCAGAGTCATATCATAATACGTATTCCCACCCCCTCCTCCCTGAAACATGAAATTAGTTAAGAAAATGAGAAGGTAAGAGCGTAGGTTGAAGTTGAAGCGGAGATTTGAAATGGCTAGAGGATAGGAGCTGGAATGAACGGACTTTGGAGATTAAAATAAGAGACGAATTAACATGATACTCGGAGTTTTAATAGTTTTGAGCATTAGGCAAAGGCCAAGACCAGATCTTTCCTTTCTCTCCGCTTTCTCCGACGAATACGCCTAACTAATGATAGTCTAAAAGCTGCAACTCTCCGAAAAATCCTCATATTCTCGAGTGTGTAAAAAAGGAGCCCAATTAGGAGTTGATTAGATATGAGAGGCTGAGAAATGGGCAGAGCATCAAACAAAACCCGTACATTTTTAATTAAACGGATACCAGGAACCCCCGGCCTCTCTTGTCTTAGCTTCAAAGAGGCTTATTTAGCCTAATCCCCTTTAAGACACTCCTTGACTTTTCTCATACGAGCTTGAGCCCAGAAGAGCTCTTCGTACATTCGGAGTCGTACAGAAAGCATTATAAAACGGAGGAAGGAAGTGTGGTGAATCCTCATTTATTTTGTATAAGGCAGCTCTGGATGGAGGCGGAAGAGCTCAACATCCCTCTCCCCACATCGTGACGAAATTCTAATCTCTTCATTAGACCTCATGGAGTTGTGCAGTACAAAGAGCTAAAAAGAAATCACCTGTAGCCTCGTGTTACCTCTCATGGAGAAAGTCATTTTGACAAAACTTCATTCCAGAACGGCGAAAAATGTATTATTCAAGGAAGGTTAAATGTTATTGCAGCGTTTCGGGTCGGAATTTGGAATCAGTCTAATTACTACGTCCATTCCATGCGACATTTCATAAGCACATTGTTTTTTCATTAAGCCAATAGCTATACCATCTATCGCGGATGGGTTTCTTTGAAAGCGGCAACGTAAAATGCGGCGACATTAAATACCGTGACACTAAAAAAGTATAGCGCGACGTGTGAACTTAGAAACGGTGATGTTAAATACTGCGACGGAAAACAGCAAAAATCAACAGCAAAATTAAAAACCGCAAGAAAAAGATTTTTCTTTGTTGATTCATTGGCCTAAGCAAAGCAATATACTGGTGCGCCGATACCAGCCTTCCAACGAATTACCAGGCACTATTTAGCAAACTGGTTTTAGCTTAAATACAGTTAACTGGCTATGCTTCAATTTCGTATGTTATAAATTAAATATATTTCGTATTTATTGTTTATTTATTTCGCGGTATTTAATCTTACGATTTTTAATGCAGTTATTTTTAGTATTACGTTTTTTATTGGAGACCTTTCAGTGTTGCGGTGTCTATTGCACAGCGCTTTTTCGTGTTGCGGTGTCTATTGCACAGCGCTTTTTCGTGTTGCGGTTTGCAATTCAGCTGTATTAAGTGTTGCGGTTTTTATTGACGCTATTTTTAGTGTTTAAGCGTTTTTATGGAGCTTCATGAGTGTTGCGGTTATTAGTGTTGCGGTTTTTATTGCAACTGCTTTTAGTGTTGCGTTTTTTATGACGCGGAATTTAATATTGCGGTTTATATGGGTTTCGGTCTATTAGACAACATAAGGCGCAACTTTTAGTCTTGCCGCTTTACACTGCGCAAATCCGTATCACCTTGAATTCACGAAACGATAAAATCGCAAGCTGATATATTTACATATGCACTTTTCTCAATATATATTAAACATTTAAAACATAGCGAGGAAGGAATTTTCTGTTTAAAAATATGAAAAAGATAAATTAGTGAAGAAGAATAAAAATTAATATGTATTGGGCCAACGGGCAGTTTTTAGATATGTCAATTTCAGAGGACCTAACTTAAACTAGCGTAAACTAACCTACACTAAATTAAATAAAATTCAAACCATGTATGATGTAAGAAAATTGCAAGTAAACAGATTTGATGCGAATGGGAGCATTTTTATGCCTGAAAAATGTTTTCCCAAATAAACAGATTTTGTACAACAAAACGCACTCAAACATGTGAATACAACCGTTTTGGTCAAAGTTAAATCTTGGAGTGGGTAGAATAGCATTTTCTTGAACCTTCATTAGAATTCCTAGCATTTAACGTTATTAAAAGATGGCAGTACAATATTAGTAACCTATTCAAAAAGAAGATAAGTTTCGCCATAGTGGTATTCGAAATCCGCAACGCGACGTAACCGGAGTACGCAACCGAAAGCCGCATACTCGGCTGCAACTGGTACTTTCTCTGTATAAAATGTTTTTTAAATAGTCTGAATTCCCATTCTGAAAAGAACGGAACAGATCAAAGGTGTTTGAGCATTCTTAGCCCGCCTGTCATCTAAGTCCTTTTGAATACTCTTCTAATTCCTAATTAATCCTGACTGCATCCGCCTTCAGAAACATAAAAAACCTCAGTTTATTTTATGAATTTAACCTTGTATTAATGTGCGGCTCTTCCCGTCTTTCTTGTATTATTTCAGATGCATCGAGGAATCTTTGGGCTCCTGATCGGGTTCTTCATCATTCTCATGACGCTTCTCCACTCATCCCAAGCCATTCCATTCTATCCAAATGGTTACCCGAATTCCAGGTAAGCCGTCCCGTTTTTGATGAGGCACATAATCGTAAATCGACCCGGTTTTATGGTACTTTAGTGCCACAGACCCATCCTGGATTCGCGTAACAACTCCTAATGCGTCACACCCCATAATTCAGACAAAAGGGGAAAAGTGGGGTTTGCACTCAAGCTTCGATTCGAGCACAGATGCAGACACATGGTGTGACTTTCTCAACCCAAATACTTACAAATGAGAATAGGTTATTGGGATATAAAAAGGAGGCGAATCCCATTCAACCGTTTATTCGAACAAGGGCCAAGGTGTTGGTAATGAAAATAAAAGAGGAATATTTGATCAGTGAAAGATCAAGGTGATGATCAGGATGAGAGAAGGTGAAATGCGCAAATGGAAAGTAGGGATGCCACTAATATTCGCCCAAACGTTTATGAAATTCAAGGGCGAAACGGCGTAATATTCGCCCTACAAAAAGCGTCCTCGAGCCAATAAATCCGATGAATATTAGGCGAATATTAGGCAAATATGCGAAAAATGGCCGACAATTAGGCTAATATTCTACAAATTGGCAAACATTAGGCAAATATGCGAAAAATTTACAAATATCAGGCGAACTTTCTCTAAATTAGTGAATATGAGACGAATGCAAAGAATTTCCAAAGATTAGGCGAATATTCTCCAAGTTGACGAATAATAGGCGAAAATTTGAAGAACTTCTAATTATTAGGCGAATATTGTCCAAACTGGTGAATATTAGGCAAATATTAGGTGTATATGCGAAGAATTTCCGAATATTAGGCGAATATTCTCAAATCGGCGAATATTTAGCGAATACTAGGCGAATGTTAGGCGAATACTAGGCGAATATTGTTTATATTGGCAAATATTAGGTGTATATGCGAAGAATTTCCGAATATTAGGCGAATATTCTCAAATAGGCAAATATTAAGCGAATATTTGGCGAATATTTTCAAATCGGCAAATATTAAGCGAATATTTGGCGAATATTCTCCATATTGGCGAATATTGGTGACTATTCTCCATATTAGCGAATATTAGGTGACTATTCTCCATATTTGTGAATATTAGATTAACATTCTTCACATTAGCGAATGTTGGGCGAATATTCTCCATATTGGCCAGTATTAGGCAAAAGTTCTCGATATTGGGGAATATTAGGCGAATATCAATATTCGCTCCACTGGCTACTATTCACCTACAAGTCGAATGCTGCAAGGGTGAATCGTTATTAGGCGAATACTTCAAGCAATCTTTGTATGGAAAATTTCGATCTGCAAGACGAAGGTTTGCAAGGGCCAATCTCTGCTATCAAGCGAATACCGAAGAAACACAATTCGCGGCATCACTAATGGAAAGCATATTTTATAGCTACGACACTGGAAATGAGAAATAGGGAAATGTAGACATATTGTGCATACGTTCACTCTTCCGCCAGTGTATTTTGATAACTTAATCCAATTCCAGTCCAGCTCAGCTTTCATCGCATATACGGGTACTGAAGCGATATGAAGGTTAAGCCTCATAAATAAAATGTGACGTGAATACAAAAAATGTGTGTCTATTCTCTGAATTCTGACGTTTCCTTGTTAGATATTGCATGAACTAAGCCTTCGAGATGGTGAGAACCGCACGGGTTTCATCAAACTTAGTACATGCAGAGTGGTTCACGAGTTCTGTCCAATCCAAAATCTAGATTATTAGTTTTGAGTGCTTCAGACACTTTTTGTATAAAACGTGGTTTTGAGTACACTAAATCATACAATCTTCAAAAACTGGGTGCTTCTTTCCATAGGAATGGTACACGTTCCCAAGTCTATTATGAGGAGCCCTGAACACTACCCGTAGCATGATTCCCACTTTTCTGACACCTGACAAAATAATTGTTTTTATTCAGCCACACGCTTGTACATTTAGAATGACATGCAGACGAATATCGGAAATACTGAGAATTTGGCCTAAATGTTAAATACCAGACACCCTCTCAGTTCTCAGACGTAATTAGGTTCAGTATTTGTATATGTTAAGCTCAGCGTCTGAAATCAAAGCTTATTAAGAAATTTACTACTTTAAAAATCACCTGATGCAATTTTAAAATGAAATAAATGAAATAGCCAAAATCGAATCTGGAGCTGGGCAAAATGCAGATGGGCAAAAAAGCAGTCGAGCAAAACGCAGCTGGGCAAAACGAAGTTGGGCAAAAAGCAGTTCTGCAAAATACCAGTCGGGCCAACCTTTTATTTCAGGTTTATTTTATATTTTGTACTTTTTTCCCAATTTTTCACCTAAACAACCGAACCGAACCCAAACTGACTAGTTTTGATTTTGCCCAACTGGTTTTTGTCCAAGTGGCCGACTATGACTGTGTCTTTGCATCTTCGCCTTTGGTGTTTCAAAAAAATCAAACTTTGGGAATTCGAAAAATTTAAAATTCCAGATCGTAACATACGAAATGCACGAACTGTGCGGTAAACCACTTGCCCGATTATATTGTGATGTAACATTTGAATATTAGGTTAGAGCAGAGCCACGTTGAATTACCAATCCGCCCACATAACTTGATTTACCCGTCCACGTGTCAAGGAATGCAAGAATGTCTTCCTCTTGACACGGAAACCGTTGATTTGACCTGACATGACATCCGCTCCTCATTGACTAACATTACATATGCTTCCCGGCTCGTCTGAGGTCTGGCAGGTCAAAATGCGGAATGGAATTTAGAATTCCAAATTCCAGACCATTCCTGGGACTATTTTGAGTTGGCATGTTCTGAAATGGTTACATTAGAACTTAGACCTGTCATTTTACTTCCATTTCCATTACTTGACACTACACTGCGTGGAAACGTCCTGTCCTAGTCTTGTATAGCTCAAGTCTGAATGGACCCTCCAGTCATACCATTTCAGCTTGAGTTAAATTCTACGCCAGTAGTCATGCAGATGCTCCTACGTCTCCCCGATTTTTTCTTGTCCCGAATTTAGAACTCATTCCACGTTTTTTCCGCTTTCGTTTCCTATTCCGCGTCCCACTCTGGCTTGAGTGAACTTTCACCATGACGGGTCAACCAGTGTGGAACCAAAGAAGGAGAATAGAATCTCTTGCTAATCTCAAAAGGTCTGCTTGATGTCACCCAAGGAAAATCTATTGTTTCCCAACAATTCCCACAAGAATTCCAACGTTGGTGGACTGGATCGAGCTCAGAATTTTAATTCTTTAATTTTGGGGTTTAAAATAGGAATTGAGTCAAGCCAATGTATCGCATTGTATCTTAGAGGTCTGTCTCGGTTACTGCACTGAACGTCTTTGTATCCAACGTCCGACCCGTTAATTACCAAAAATATCGGTTAATGAGGCATGAAATTGGGACGCACGAGGAACTTCGTCGAATCTCGTCCAGACTTCATAGTGGGGTTTGAATTACAGTCAATTTTCTTCCTTTCTTTGAAGGCATAAAGACTACTTGGTGGAAATAGATGACCCGGATGCTGTGCTTGAGATGTTCGCAAGACTTGGACAAAGTATTTACCGAGCTCAACATGAAGGATCAAAGTAAGTTGGCTTTCTTTATTGGGTTTCCTTCTAATTTACTGTGATGCCTGTTGAAAGGTTTATGGATGCAGAGACCAGACCACTGATAGCGGCATATTTACAACCGGTTAACCCCTTTCCGTTTCGATTGCTATTCAGTGCACATGTTGTACTAAGTCTACATTTTGTTTTGGTTCAGCAAGCGGTATCTTTCATGAACCGCCATGCAGAAACAGTGCTCATACAAATTTACGTTTGGCGAACGGTATTGCGTTTTCTTTGCACGTATGTATGGTGCCAGAAAATGAGGATAGGTCAATCTAACGTCAAGTATTTGTATGGCTGCCGATTGGCACACTAGAACTTAGTCTGGTAGTTCAATTGGCAAAATAAATGCACACTTTGGCACAAAATATCCAAATATCACGATTTGCAAGAATATTTTGCAGAATTTTTATATTTATTTGGTTTTCTTGTCACTATTTTGATTATCTGTATTTTTGGCTTATATATTTATTTATTGTTTATACTTTTGCGAATTTTGTTTTATATAGTCAAGTCTTTGCCATTTTTTAAACATTTGGCCTTAACATACGCAATCAACCAATATTTGCAAAGAAATAAAAACTTTTAAGTTATATTTCACGACATCGTTTACATATTGTCATTTTTGTGAAAAATAAATTAGGTTTGTACCAATTGTGCCACAGAATCGATATTTGTTATCAAACATTTATGAAAGTCAAACTTTTGTCAGATTCAATTTTTGCCTGGTGGACTGGAGGCCGAATCGTTAACATTCAGCATACTAACGAATAACGAACGAACATATATTTAAAGAAATTAAAATCGTCTGTATCAGATATCTCATATTAGTTGTGCTAATGAGCGTGACCGTGTATTGCTAGCTGATGGAATGGTTAAGTTAATTAACTTTGATAACGTTTCAAGACTCAATTCAAAATAATATTTAAATCAAGTGCCAATCTAGGTTAATCAATAGCTCAAGGAAAACCGAGCACATGATTGTCAGTGATCTAAAATCAAATGTAAACGGTTCTACTAACGAGCAATTGCACTAATGATCTCATCAGGCACGATGGCATTGCTGATTAGGACAACGGCTTCTATTGTAGGTAATGCTATTGAAAATGGTACCTACAATACTCCGCGAATTAGTTCCATTGCCGATAGAAAACTGAATATTGAACAGATTCGTTGCCAGCGTGGGACAACCTTCATTCACACATTACATTACACATTATTTCTTATGTTGATGTTGATGACCAAATGCGACGAAGGGCAAGGACGGCGTGTTGATGTATCTTAATGAAGTTTAGTGCACGTTCGCGTCAGTGTTAATAATCTGGATGTAGTAAAACGGATTCCTGGAACTCGGTGATCCATGAACTTTCATTCGATTTTAGAAGTCAAAGCACGTCCTAGCCTAAATTACTTTGCTCTGAAACTGGTACTGTTACGAAAATGTATACGAAACTGGAATGAATCGTTCATGCTGTCGTCCTTGCCATGTAGAATGAAGGCAACATAAGCAACAGCCTTGCATTGCAATCGCTTTGCTGGAAAATTAGCTTGAAATTAGTACAAAAAAGCTGCAATGCTATTAACAAATCAACTATGCAAAGCACTATTACCTACCAAACTGTTAAAGTCCAAGGCTTAAACCGGCATACTGTCTGTTTAAGTGAATCAATCGACTGTAAAAATGACGTATTTGTAATTGATGTGTTCTATGGCATTTTGCGGAAGAACATTTTCAATAGCACGTAATTTTCATGCCTGCATTCTGTAGATGCACATTGCACATGTTGTCATTGACACTCACACGTAGCACGTAAACGCAGAATGAAATGAATGACTATCAATTTGATCTTCATTTGTAAACAGAAACAGAACGCGCACTATTTCTTATATGTCTGGCTCGTCGCGTAAACATCTTTTTATTAATAGAGATATTTCATAGTTGATATTGTTTATCGGTAAACGGCACTCATCTTCAGTTTAATTGAAATATTTCTGAGCTCTAGTCACGCAATAGAATATAGATAGACATGTCATGCAATGCCGATCTGTGTGAGCCAGTATTTTGTTGTATCAAGCCCGTTTATAGCGCAATATTTGAAGCCGCAAGCCGCAAGGTAAAAAAAAAATGCAAAAATTTAAAAATCGAAGAATAAAATCGCAATTGCAATAATAAAAGAGCAGTGTTGAAAGAACAGTAGACTCTAAAATTCCGTTAAATACATCAGAAAACGCCACATAAAAACCGCAACAATAAAAACGGCAAAATTAAACCTGCAACAATAAAAGTAACAAATTATAGGCAGTGGCTTACAAATTGCAATATTAGAAAGAAAACCATTCACGGAAGGTTTGACAAATGGAGGGTTAGGCAAAATGTATAAATCGGTCAAAAACTGAAGCTCGGAAAGTTTAGGCAAATGATTATTTTGTTAGCCTAGAAGGTTAGGCAAATGTTTGTTTAATCGTATTTTCAAACTGCAGCAGAAGAGAAAAGCACAAAAATTACAAAACAAATAGCGCAACATTTAAATTTCCAACATAGGAATACGTAGCTTACATAAGTACTAGAAACCGCAGCATAGAAGTCGAAAAATTAAAACAGGAACATAGGACAGCAGTGCGCATTGAAGCATTGAAGCAGCAAATTGCAACATAAAACCGCGTCATATAGATCGCAATAGTAAAAGCAGCGAAATGTGTAGAAACAACACCACATTTCCGCAGCATAAAAACCGCCAAAATCACTTTCAATATTTTCTTGTTGTTTTTTATGGTTCGTTATTTCATTGAAACTGCATGTGCATTTTCCGTTGTCTTACTCCAAAAGAAACTTTTGGCATTTTTTTCATAGCAAAAATAGACGAATGCACTGAACACTGAATAAGTGTATGCAAGACGAAGAATGGCTCAAAGTTTCTCTAATATATGCCCAAAATATTTCATTTTTGCAAGTAAATTAGACATGAATAATTTAATGCTACTTTTATTTTTGACTTAATCCTTAATCCAGAGTCCAGAGGCTGTTTTGCAATGCACATTCGAGTAGCATACGCAGCGCATTCACTACTTCCTTGTTACATGGAATTATTTTAGTAGTGGTCTGGGTCTGCCCGATGAAAGAAGCTGCTGCTTACTCGACGGCAAACAAATGCTCTTCATGTCCCTGTCAAATCTGCATTCCAGCAGAGTAGAGCCAAACAAAGTATTCCAGAAGCTAATTTCAACAGGAACTGCTGCTGCGGACAAGAGTTTTGAATCTACGGTGTACTACATATTATGAAAATTATGTAGATTTTATATCTCGATGCGTCATCCGGATTAAGCTGGGCTGCTGGAACGGACCCAAAGTTCCAAATAATTTTAAATCAAGTTACCTTTTAAATGGAAGGTTCCTACTCTGCCACAAAGAACATTCTAGTTTTACAGACAGTAGATGACACAATCCCGCAAACCCAACCGCACGTATTAATAATTGAACAGGCATGCGATCTGTGAACTAACAAAGAGCTACGGGTCGACTTTATATTTTGCATACGTCCAAATACGCAGTGGGAATGACAACGGCAGACAAGGATCCGAAGGGCCACGCTTCTACTAAGATCATTGTAGTATCTTGGGGAAAATGAGGATTATTGCACTGTACGTACACTAAGGCTAACCAAAATATTACATAATGTGTCGCATTTGGCCCATACGACATAGGACCTTTTTGGTCAAAGTCAAAAGCGGAATCCTGACGCAAGATGCAGTGAAACGTTAGATGGGAAGCTGAACGTAGGAGCAAACAAATAATTGGAAAGACGCCAAAGATTGTCAAATGACACAAGGGAAGTGAAAGCTTTCTGTACATAGCTTAAACTAAAGAAAGAGCAAACGGAAACGCTAAGACTTCTGTCCAATCCGAAAAGTCCCAATGAGGCGAAACCATAAGATTTTCCGTTGTGGCGAAATCGAAGACGAAATTCAAAAATGTATAGAATAGGCTTCCCAGGCTGTATATCTACTTTCAAATCGTACATGAGAAACTCTTCAGTGTAATGCTTTCTTATCGCAGACCACTTGCCACATAATATCCTAGGTTTCGGCACAACCTAACCTAACTATAAATATGACAAGTTGTCTCGCATAAGAAGAGCATTACGCTATAGAAGTCGACATGCACTATTTCAAATATAGTCAATATAATGAACATTCCGGAATTTATGTTATTTTATTTTATTTAAAGCTAAATTCAATTACTGATTTAATTTGAAATGAAATTTCTGATTCCAGTAAGGCAAAAACTATATATTTTTTACATTAATAAACAAGATCACTCGAATTCCGATACAAAAATTAAGACGAAAGTTGTGTGTAAAGATTATATGTTTTGAATTGAATTGAGTTTGTCTGCATTTGCAGTAACTATGTGTGTTCCGCTTCCTTTAATTCATAATACTGAACCATGTTTTAACATTTATGTAAATTTATGCAATCAGATACATGGAATGTAAACTTGACAGTTCAGTTCACGTGTTTTCATTTCTGGATTATTTCTTCAAATATTCAATTTCATTTTTTTGCGGAATATTTTCAGTATTTTACCGTTTCGATTTACAGCGAAACGATTTTTGCTAATTTGAATAATACAAATTTTGCCAATTTGCTGACCTTTCCACATATTGGCAAAAAAATTGCCAATCGGGGTTTTTCCAATTTATTATTGAATCTGGAAGCCCGCTCTGTACATTATAGCATTATCCTTTTAATTTTTTTTTTGTTTCGCCGCAATGGGATACTTTCGATTGAGAAAAACCCAACAACGTTTACCAGAGTAGTAGTAGTGTGAGAAAAAAGGCATTCAAACATTTCCCACGACAATTTTTTCTTCCTAAAAAGGGAGAATTTTTTTTGTCACAAATCGAAGACAAATAAGAGTTGATCATTCCGATTAGCGAGAGCCCTTGAGAAACACAACAACATTTTTACAAGCACTAACGATAATTGTTACTGCATTGTGTTTTTGTATTCAGTTGGAAAACATGGTATGGTTCCAAGTGTGTGCTAAAGCCTTTCCGTAATTATCAGCCTAAACTTTGGTATTGGAATTCTTGTGTTGGAGGTTGGAGGGTGTAAGACATTTTTAAAATTGTATCTAAAATCCAAATAGGATTGACTCTGGTTCCCATCTTCAGTTTCGAGTAGACGAAGAAACCAATTTTTGAGAACAAAAGGGTTTTGAAAGTGACTTTCCTTGTCAATTGTTTACCCTCTCCCCACGTCTTTTATTCGAAAACATTTACCTAGACTAAATTCGTAATCAACTTCCCTTTTGTTCAGTGGGCAAGAGAAGTCGTAAGAGCTCTGCCGCCTTCCCACTCATTCCGCACGTCACTATTTGATGTGTAACTGGACCTTTTTACACGAGGCTACAGAGGTCTTCTTCCTAGAGAAAGGAGATGGAGAAAGTAACGAGATGAACGACGTAGGCGGTTTTTAAGCCCTCTGCTCTTTCAGAACATTAGTCACAATGGATTTGTAATAGAATCTTCGGTTCTGTCCTTGTTCTTTCCGGCTTAGCCAGAATTTAACCAGAGACAGGATAATGTGGGGACATTGGATAATGTGTAGCTGACAGGGATGGAAAAAATACTCACGGACACAGGAGCATTCTCAAAATACTGCCATTTTGAGCCAAGAAATGGGCGCTCAAAATAAAGTACAGACAATAGATTCACATCTTTGAATAAAATACAGTTTTGTACACCTCGTAGTACATTTTAAATGTGTTTTATTGTATTTTAAATAGTATTTTCAAGAGTGATCCTACAGTTCAAGCAAAGACACAAAATACCGTCAACTTGCAAGTTAAAATAACACTTTCAGGCCTTGAAAATACACATTTTAAAATCCGATATTTTGAAAATATTTGCATTTCGAGCCATTAAACATTCAAAATACAATACCAGGGCTGGGCAAAATCATTAGAAATTGGTTTTCAAAATCATTGGCCAAAATCACCTTAAATTTGCCTTCAAAATCCCAAAATCAAAGTCAAGTCACTTTTAGCCGTCAAACTCAAATCATCAAATCAAAATCAACTATGTTTCTAATATTAAATCTTGATTTTGAAATCAAGTCGTCATTTAAAATCGACAATTCAGCATAAAATCTTCATTTTCCAGGTTAAAATCACATTTAAAAATCAAAATACAAATTCAGGTTATTTCTTGAAAATCAAAATCATTTAGATGACCAAAATCATGACTTTAAAATCATTGATTTTCAAAATCAAATGATTTTGTCCAGCCCTGTGCAATAAACAGAATAAGCTACATATTTTGGAGTAAAACACAGTATTTTAGATACACTTTAGAGTATTTCAAACAGAATTTTCCAGAGTTGTCCAATATTCCAATTTAAAATACTAAAATACCGCTGAAAACTTGCGAAAATACAAAATACAAATGATTTTATCTAGTCCTCAAAAATACGTATTATCAAATACCATGTTTTGAAAATGCATGTACTTTTCCCATGCCTAGTAACTGATTTGCGGCTATACTGGACAAATTGAGCAAACAATTGGTTTTTTCAGAGGGGGTGGGATATTGGCAACATTGCAAATTACAAATCAAGAACTTTTCTGCCGTTTTTCTTTTGATAGGTGATAAATAAGGTATTCATGGACAGCGTTCGCAAAGTCGGTCAAAACTTTTGAAACAACCCTCGTACAACATGCATTTACAATTACCTCTGTAGTCTTCGGACTTTATGAGTATTTATAGGAAAATTTGTTCATACGAAGTTGCAGCAGACGCCTTTTTGTCTTAAATCCAATTTCAACTTTCAACTTTCTCCGAAATCCACAGGCAATCTATTTGGTCTATGCAAGTTTCATAAGCTGTGAGTGTACTAGGAACTAAGAAGCCATTTGCATTATTGGGAAACAGTGAAAGCGGTAGCGGTGTCGCATTTTGCCATTCATGGGTTCGTGTATATTACGTACACTAGTCTGCTTAATTCGAGGTTTTATATAATTTAGGTTGCATTTAGTCGGTTTCAGGAGGTTAGAAGGCGCAACAGAAAACGTACAAACAAAGGTACACCCAAAAGCAGCCGCCATTGTACTTATGTACAATACTAAATACAGACAATTCGCATATCTCGAAGGATCCATGGCAAATATAACTATCATTAATTTTGGCGTAAACAAAGTTCTGTGTTAAGCAACTTTCCCGCAAGCTACAATTCTATGTCTGATAATTATATAAACAATTGCCTAGTATATCCAAAATGCGTACATTGCACATTGCCAAGATCTACAAAGATTTAAACCAAAATGGAATTACGAATATACCAAGCTTTTTTCACCCATGCTTCTGTTCGTGCTCATTCAATAACTGTACTGCGGAATCCTAATCTCAGCTCACAGAAGATCATTGCTCCAATTATAGTCAGTGCCTCTGAGCAAATACAAAACAAAAGTTCCACCATCAAAAGTTTTTTTGTTCTACCAAGAAACTTACCTTCACAACGAAAACGCTATAATTGTCTACAGAAAATATTCTGTGTAATCTTTATTTTTGCCCAAAATAGACTAAGTCACCGTACGTATTACAGGATAAAAATAGAAATTGATGTGTAACTCGAAATACTTAATACTGTACGTTCAGCTACTGTACATCTCAGATTGCAATTTTATGCAAACTCCTGAAAGCGGACCTTGTCTTGAAAGCTCGATATTCGATCTTTCCCAGCGAAGAAATATAGGAAACGATTTTTATAAATCTCTTCATACATGCACCAGTAGTGTTACAACAGAACGCTGAGCATCTGAAACGCATATGGTCACCAAAGACACTTTTAAATATTTATTTCGCAGACCTGTCCGATCCCCATCTGATCTTGCGACGGAGTAATAGAAATCTATGTATATTCGCAGTAGCTGTCTTTCCCTTGTTTTTCGCATAAATATCCGAAACCATCTATTTTCGGTTTCTCTCCCCCTCTTCAATTGTAATACCCGTTTGAATTCAGGAGTAATTCGAGGGTTGCCTCACAAATTTCGAGCCATTGAGGAAAAGCTCTTAAAACAAACAAGAATGAATAAATTAGGCTGGAACTTTCGCCAGAGGTAACTTAATACTTACATAGGTTAAATTACAGCATTAAAATTGAATAGAAATCTCCATGTGAACAGTTTTTATCAAAATTTTAGTGAAAAGACTCGTTTTTGCCATGCATTTTATTGGAATTTCAAAATCTTTGCCTTTGCATATTCTTCAAATATTTCCACACTTGAGCAGATTTGAGATAATATGTTTCTGATAAAAGTTTTAAGAGATTTTACTTATTAGGACGGGCGGAGTAAATTATTTTGTAACCTACCGAAAAGCAATTTTTTGTTACTTTTTAAAAAGCTTGCGTAAAACTGAAATAACTGGACCATGCGTCATGAAAATTGAACCTTATTCTACGAATTGTATTTTCCACGGAAGCGTAGCAGCAACGACTAATGTAATGTAAAAGAAAAATGAGCAAAAAATTTTTAAGAAAAAAAAACAAAAAAAAAAAACTGTTCTGGGGAAGAGAAAGAATGACTAAAATTGTATTGAAAACTGTCCATATGAATATTCTTACCCAACGTTTTGCTGCAATGCTACCAAGTTACTACTTTAAATTTAAATGCGGTGAAAGTTTCAGCCCAATTCAATCATGTTTGCCTGTTTTACGGCTTTTCCAATGTGACTCAAAACTTGAGAAACAACCCTCGTATTATATTTGTATTTTTTCTTTAGCTGGCTCCATTCCTTGTTAATATTGAGTAAATTTAAAAAATTTAAGTCTTGATTCTGAGTTTCTTACCACTATTGGGTGAGCAAATGAGCAAAACACCTGAAAGAGAAAGTAAATGAAAGAAGTGCCTTTTGGTTAAAGTTTTTTTGCAGAATACCGTTTCAAAAAATTCCAAAAATTGTTACAAAGTAAATGTTCCCAGCTGAACTCGATTGCAGCTTCTGTTTGGAATTCCTTGTCTTCAGCTGGAATTTCCACAGATATAGAACCTCAGAAACAAACTTGATGTTCAAGTTCTTGGTCCAGCTCTTCCTTGAGTTGGACTCAAGCTGCTGCGTACATTGAGACGTTAGACCACCTAGCCGCATGAACACGAGTTTAAATTGATATACTTTGACAGGGAAGCTAATGCATCCATGAATCTTTCATTTGAAGCCTCTATCAATGTCTAACCGAGTGGATCATTAATATTGTTTATTTGTTTTATTTCTTGTTCAGTGCAAAGCGTGGTTTAGACTTGGGACTGGGCCGAGGATTTTCGGGTAGCCAGGCAGCCAAGCATTTGATGGGCCTTGCAGCAGCCAACTTTGCAGCTGGTCCAGGAAAGAAGAAGCGTGCTGACGGAATTGAGTTAAACGGAGTTGGTCGAGGCGAGTTGTTGACCTTTCGCGTTCCGCCATCCTCATTCTCTCAAGACCTTCTCACTTCGGCCGGAAATAGTAATGAGAATGAGTGGATCAACCCAGGAACGGCCAAAGAGTGAAAGTTGCTTTAAAAAAACCGCAAAATTATTCACTTCACCCAGAAAACCAGTCACAAGGAAGAAACTTACCACAAGAATGTTGGGCCATCCCTCACTCACTTCTAAACTTATAAGCACTTTCCCTCACTTAGTAGAAACCGCTTGGAGCACTCTCAAAATTATTCTAAATGTTTCCTTATGTCCTTGCACTAGAAATAAGTAGGTAGTTCGTCTTTTAGTGGTCATTAGTGCTAGTCTGGCCTTGTTGGCAGAAATTCCACAATATGTGTTACTTAAATAAGCAAAATAAATAAGTACAATTTATTTATGCTATGTTCACTGTAAATGAGCAAAATGCACTTTAGAGTAACCACGTGCTTCGTGCATGGATTTCTTGGATATATTATTGTGTGTCAGGCAACATGCAACACGTTAAATGAATGAAATATATGAATATACATGCATATATATGTCTAGCTTTATTGTGATTTGAATCCGCAAGATTTTAGATTTCTTTTTGTTAAGAATCGAAAAAATCTTCGGTTCCTCTTTTTAGCACCGTCATGTACTAGATGCATTGGTTACAAACTTGCTTAGCTGATCCTAAATTCGAAATTGGCTATGGCAATTTGTATAACATAATGATTTTTTTATGAGGGACAACTTGTCATATTTTTAGTCAAGTTAGGTTCTGCCGAAACGTGCGATATAATGTGACAAGTGGTCTGCCATAAAACAACATTAGAGTGTTCGAATTTCTATGCACGATTTCAAAATATTCCGCCGGACTATATGCATGCTGCACAGTCGAGTTACCGTAAAACCGCATGCAAAATCCTGGCAAATACGCCAAGGAAATTAGCTTTCCCTTTGCATGAGTTCCATTACAGATTGACAAAATAGTTATGCACCAAAGTAGAAAGTTCTAAAGTTGTTAAGCGCTTAAGATATGTAGTCGAACGCTTGAGTAGGTACATGTGAGCTAATTTGTGTCTTAAGTCTTAAGCAATTAAATCCTTCTTGTTTGTAGAATAGTTGATTTAGCATTTGAATTTTGATCACTATTTCAAAGCCTCGTTTATAGTTCGTCAACTGACACCAAGCAAAGGTATGGTCGTATTTCAAGGGCAATATGAAATGTAATTATAATTCTTTATAATGTCGCACCACCTGCTATAACGAGGAAGAATATTGTCTTAATGTGTTGATGGTTAAATAAAATGAAATACATTTACTATACACCTTACGGAAAGACCAGTTGTACTACTTGCTTATCTAATCAGCATCAGCAGAATGTCACATAAAGGCAAAGAAAAACCAATAAAGCATTTGGAATTCATTGCTCACGACTCTCATTGCTGTAGGCGATATCAGATCATTCAAATAATGTAAATACTGGAGACTTTCATTTACAGTAAGATTTTTGTAAAAAGGGATTCTAAATTGAGCATGATATGCACATCAAAATAAATCACAACAAGCGCTGAGCTCCGCTCAGCCTTGCATGTGACGCGTGGCGCCACATGGTCTCGGGCACGAGCGCTCGCGCCCGTGCCCGCCCGCCCGTACTCCTTGAGTTTCATTTAGTTTTTCCTCCGGCATAATTGTATATGCCAGCACACCCACATATATGTATT
>JAQFXZ010000103.1:0-32150 GCA_034694025.1 Ceratophysella scotica | reverse complement strand
ACTTTAACCCCTTGACTATTTGACATAATGATTGCCTTTTAGGCCAGGTCTGTTTACTCAGTTTATACTGTTTATTTTAATTCAAAAGCTTTGATTTCAATATCCAACTGATTACTTCAACGTTTCAACGTTTCAACGTTTAAGCGTTCATATAAACGTTGTAAGCGTATACTTCAACGTTATAAGCGTTCATTTCAACGTTCTGCGTATATTTTAACGTGTAAGCGTTGACTGACCTCTTTTTCTGAAACCACATAGCGTCATATTGTAATTCCTTGGCTATTTCACCTAGGAATTCTATGAAGAAAACCACCTATCCATTTAACACAAGCATTTCTGAATAGGGAAGTGCCATGAAAAGGTGGTGAAAGTGAAAGCTACAGGGCAAGTATAATGCCTCCATGCCTGAAATGTTTCGGCTTAATAGGGAAGTGGGAATTAAGGAGACATTATTAGGGTCTTTAATAAAAGTAACAAGTGTAAGTGTAGTCGAGTTTGGAGTTGCATGAGATTTTTCGAGTAGACACAGACCACCCACCCCAAGTTACACAGTTCAGACAGACTTGACTCGTTCCTTTCCCCTGCTCTTTTGCAGAACACGAACTAGTCGCATTTGTACATTGTACGTACAAGAGGTTGGAGAAAGTGAGAAGACATTGAAAGCACTCGTCTGTAATAAGAATGAGAGGACAGGACGTAAGCGGCTTAAAGGCTAAGCTCACTAACCCATAAAAAAAGTTTGAGTCGTTCAAACCCTATTTTAGAGACATTTCCACAGCTCCCTCGAGTACCAATCATAGCCCACCAGCTTTATGAGCCTACCAATTTCTACCAGCCAGTCATACACACCCATCAACCACCGTCACCAAATTCAAGATTAATATGAGATTAATACGGAACATGAAAAATTGCCTTCTCATTTATTTATGTCCAGGTAGGCCACACACAGTCGCCTTCCATGCATAATGCAGACTCTGAGCGCTTTCACTCTTTAAGGTTTGTAGCTTGTACCAAAAGAAATGCATGCAAAAATTTAGGCTGATTTTTAATTTGAATCATGATTCCTAAACGGGTTACTGCTTTGCTTTTATCTTATTTTGATACAATAAAACAGTTAAAAAAAACAAAGGGCGCTGCGGTCAATAATGGCCATAATCCCTGCACGGAAGCATCCATTTAAGGATCTAATAATATTTTAAGTTTGGCACCATGGTCGTACACACTCAGGAGTGGGTGCTACCCTGGGTAGCATCAAAAAATGAGGGGTAGCGGGTTTTGGGTAGCAACCCGGGTAACAGCAGGGTAGTAACTATATACAGTACAGTATATGAGGTACAGCATTATGGTAGTTCACCAGCATATACCATTGATGGCGCTTTGTGACCCTTGCTACCTAAGGCCCTAGCTACCCTGCTACCCTTGTGCTATCCGGGTAGCAAAAAACCCCATGACCCACTCTTGTACACGCTAGAGCATGGGAAAAGTTGAACTTATTCGATCAGTCAACCACGTGTCAGATTACCCCAACCCAATTTGAAAACTGAGGGTCAAAGCAACCCAAACCCATGTTTTGTCGCCTCCAGCGTTGCCTCCGCGTTTTCTGAACAATTTTCCTAGGTTAGCTTTTTGGAACGCCCCAGATTATTTATTATTTCGATTTGTGGACTTAAGCCTAACCTAACCAAACTTAAATTAGGCTAACCTAACCTAGCATAACTTGAGCTAAATTACGCTCAATGTGAGGTTACAATATCAATGGCAATTGAAAGCGACAATTGCTGTGCAGGCTACAACACTGGGAGGCAAAGCTGGAGGCGACATTGCATGTGCAACTTGGTTTACCTCAATCGGAATTTCAGCATTAAAATGAGCCATCTGCCGTGTTTGACCCCATCGAGCAATTCAAATTTTCACCATGCTTTAGCCTTTAGCATGCACCTGCGTGGCGCTTAAATTCAATATACGAATCAACCCTTACATATAATGACTTTTGATCAAATCAAAATTGTAAGGCTTAGTTGCTGCGTAGTTAATCACTCAAAGCAGTAATGATCTTGCTCAAATCCTACATTTTAAATTCTTAATTAACAATTAACAGGCCCCAACTGATCTCTACGTAACTGAGAAAGTACATATTGCATATAACAACCCTCCACGTGCTTAAGAACATGGGCCTGCATAAGCGGAAGCACTAATACTCAAATATTATTCTTGTTCATCAAGCCCAAGGAAAGTTCTGTCGTAAATGTAGTTTACTACTTTTTCACCCAGAAAAAACATTTGGAGCTCCTTCATTCCTTTTTAATGCACTTAATACTTCATATGCATGAAGAGCCATAAGGCGGCTCCTGGAGCTCACATTGTATTCCCAGCCTGTCTACAATAAAGTGGTGAAAATATGGTGCACTTACTCCTTGTTAATAGCACTTCATAAAATCCCAGACTTTCCTTATAAACTATTCAAAGTGTCAATTAAGTCTTTAGTATGTTTACTTTTTTCTGCCTGGTCGGGTCTAAAGGTCGACTGCAGCCTTGCCCTTGTCTTCCCACATAAGCTCTAATATTTAGGGCTTGACGGATGACAACTTGTTTCAAGACACGTTTCACCCTCTCTCCTTCCATTAGAACTCGTCCGTACCCAAGACTCTTCTAAGTAAACAGGGCGACGTCCTCGGGCCCCCCGGTCTTTAAACAAACAGTGGGGAAAATTAATGTGAGGAATGAAATATGAACTCTGGGCTCGAGATTGAAGGAGATACTAAACAGAGGTAAATTAAATTGTTTGTGTCAAATCCAGAGGAAAAAATAGAGATTCAAATAAACATCGCATGGGTTTGATGACACATTTACAGTTTCTTTCTCGGATTTTTCGAAATATACTTGATTCGTCCTTGCTTTCAATAAAAGATGCATTTAGTCGGAGTTTTGTACTTTTTGATCTACGGGAATCCTAAGGGGATCTTATGCGCGTGCCGCTTTTTCAAGGACAACAAATAAAATTAATTGATTTTTTTGGTAATATGTAAGTAAGTTTTCAAAATTGTTCAAAAAGTAAGCAAATCGTTGGTCTGACCTTTAAAAGCTGACATGTTTCTATCAAATGTTAAATTTTCGAACTTTCTCTCACAAAACGCCTTGAATTTTTATGAGCAATGTCAAAAAATTGTATTTCATGTTTATTTGAAGAAGATTCGTCGTACTTTCTGCACGAATTTTATATTGATTTTCTTGATTTAAAAGAATTTGTCAGATTTACATTAAATTTCTATGAGCGAAATCAATTTTTATTTTAAAAATTTGTCACCTTTTATTCTAGATTCTAGTAACACTAGTTTGACTTTCATGATCTGTATGAATTCATCGGATTTACATTAAATTTCTATGATCAAGATCGAAAATCGTTTTTTTCTATTCAAATGCAAATGATTAGTCGAAGTTTCTGCTAGTACTTCTATGTTTATTATTTTTTTGTAAGAATCTATCAGATTCGCATTCAATTTGAATGAACAAGATCGAAATATCAATTTTTTCGTTTAAATGAAGGAGAGTGGTCGGATTTTCGTCTAACAATATTTTGATTTTCATGATTTGTATGAATTTACCGAATTTGCGTTAATTTTTTATAAAAATCATTTTTTTGTTTAAATGAGAAAGATTAGTCGAATTTAGTTCCAGCGTTGGTTTGAGTATTTTGATTTTTATGAATTTATCGAACCTTTTCTTCAATTAATGGGGCATTCACATTCAATTTACATATTTTTTTTATCTGGATATTTTCAATTTTTTCAAGATAATCTCAAAAACCTCAAAATTCAAATACATCATTCATCTACTTCAATTAAATGAAGTTCACTAAAAATTAACAAACATTTTATTTAACCCATATTGCAATTTAATTTACCAATTTCTAAACCGTAACTGTCTTGAAATACGTTTAACCTGGTTTAGCCCATGAAAAATTTGGTTAAATAAAACTTTGGGAATGTTTAACTTGGCGCTAAACCAACGTGGACTCGTTTGTCCAATTTCGGCATTATATAAAACGCTTGAGCTGTGTGGTAACCGCAGCAGCCGAATCCAACTTTTCTACCAGAAAAACGTGCTTCGTAATAAATTTCCTCCTCATTCCCTGCTTTGCTTTCTTTTTTTACTTCAGTTTCAGTTCAGTATTATGTATACTTTCCCTTTGCTTACTCTTCCTGAGGTTTGGCTTGTTTGTAGCTGAGCGTGAAAGCAAATGAAAGGAAAGAAGACAGGGAATCTGTGATTGGTTTGGAAGGTAGGGGAACTCCTGAATTGAGCACACTTTAGGCAAGATCGAGTTTAAAACCACTTTTTCTCTCTGTTGTTGTTTGAAAAAGTAATTATTTTTCATAGCGGTGAATCTGGGTTGAGCTTCAACCGCTCGCTCGCTTCTATGTCTTATATAAGAATTCTAGTGGCCTCCGACTTGTAATGAATTCGATCCACATTTATTTGATCAATGTTCTCAAAAATGGATTTCTTTTACAGGAAAAGCACAGTGAGCACGCACCAGGGGTCAAACTAAAAAAAAACTTTGGAGTCGTGTGGAACCAGGAAGTAATTAGAAGAACGTTACACGCTTGGAATTCATTAATTCTATTAAATTGAATCAATATTTTTACCTCAAACTTAATTCCAATTTTCTTTACTAATTTCTAATTTATTTAGCATATTTCTTTCCATAATTCAAAAATATAAGCTTATGAAAACGAAAAACCATAATTGCATTATCATAATTTAAATTGTTAGCGGATTTGACATGGGACGCCTTGTACATGCACTAAATCAACGTCTACCTGCCTACCACCACCTATTAAACAAGGCTCAGTCACAATACGAAAATAGAAACGGACTCCAGAGCCAACTATGCAACGTAATACGCTTCCCAGTAATAAATCATACCCAAAAGACGACTCTGGTTTCCTGACATTTAAATGCACAAATGTCTATGTTAAGACTCGTGTTCATAATAGGATCATTGCTCTAACATATCTCCTATGCTATAGCAATATCAAATTCAGTTTAGCCTAACTTGCAGAAACGCACAAATATCAGGCTGAGCTGTTTTAAACTTGCCAGATTGGGTCGAATTTTGTCAAAATTTTGAATTTTTGATCGATTTTGCTGTTTCGAAGTTACCGGATTGGGTCAACTTTTGTTGAATTTTTGATCAATTTTGCTGCTTCGAAGTTGCCGGATTGGGTCAATTTTTGTTGAATTTTTGATCAATTTTTCTGCTTTAAAAAAGTACACCATGTTAAAGGTAAAATTGCAACATCTAACGGCTAACATTGCATAACTTAAAATATTAGGTTAGGTTAGGTTTGATTAGGTTGGATTAGGTTGGGTTAACAATTTTTAATGTGCTAAAATATTTGGAAATACATGACTTAAACCTAACCAGATTTTATGAAGTATTTTATGAAAGTAATTCTTTGCTAACGTGTCCATATTTTATTCCTATGCTATGGAAGAATTTTAGCTTTATTTACGTTCATTTTTTCATATTTGTAATTTTCATGTTTGTAGCAATTTATTTACGGCACATTTAAAGTAAACAATTTGGAACTGAAAATCCGTCAAATTTTGAAGACTTTACTTGATTACAAAACATTTTTCATGCAGTTTTGACGTAAATTGTTTTTGAAATGAATTTTTGACAGTTGGGCAAACATAATTTGGACACAAAAGCGTGTTTCTATGTTTTTTATTAAATATTTGGTCTAATTTTTTAATCAAACTTAGCTTAACCTAAGGTAAACTAAACATAGCCCTAACCTAACCAAAAGTAACCTAATCTGACTAAGTTTCGGTTTTACCCAACTACTTTTTGCCAAAGCGACTGACTACGAGATGATTCGGCTGTGTTCGAAATTCTTTAAGGAAGCGTTTATCCAAATTCCAAACGAGACGAAGACATTTAAACCTACGCGGGATTTAAGCGACAGATGCTAACATATGACTCCAGGATTTCCTTAATCACAGTAGGTCCGTGAGTCGAGTCCGTATTGATTGTGGAGAAGGTAGGTTGAGGCCTTTACGCGTAACCCCAAGTTGATTGGAAGTTATAAGTGATCAGCATGAGGTGCGGAATGAGGGAGGAGAACAAAAGGAGCGAGGGGAGCAGGGAACGGGTGTGAAAGTGAGGTTGATTTCTTTTCATTATTTTGATTCATTCAGGCCTAACTCGGTAGTACCAGGGACCATAAAGTGTTGACACTTTTAAGGGGAAAATAAACTTGGACCCCGTCACAAGGCCCAGTCCCAGCCACTGCCCATTAATAAAGTTACCAACCACACAAGAGGACAGAGGGAGAACACAATCCAATCTCCAGTCAGGAGGTGACCATGTGGAGTCGATGAAGACTTGACGTGACACCCTATTTTCTCCTCGTCTTGATAAACTAATTTTGATGACACATCATCCCGAACCTGACAATGGACCAGCCCTTTCCCGTCCTGTCAACCCAGAGAATAATGAGTTTTATTTGTTCCACTTCCCTGAACATTGGCTACTGATCCTCTTCTATTCACGTTAAGTTGAAGTCCGGTGTCCGGTGTGAATCGACGGATATTTGCCGCGTTATGACGAATTTCAGTTTTCTAAAATTCAAAACAAACACAACACAAATGGATGGCTGCTTGAATTTTACGACTAAAGAAATGCGGTTAAAGTAAAAATTATGGAACAGGCTGTAACCACCTATTGTAGCCACCCACTATTGCAACCATTTAACTTTCGACCAACCTAAATCCAACCTAACCAGAATTTACCAAAATATTCGTCGCGGGTTTCCGGCATAACCTAACCTAACCTAAAGCATGAAAAAGCATATGCAAACCCAAACAACGTTTCAAAATATGCATTTTCAGTGGTTACAATGGGTGGTTATAGGGTTTGGCTACAGTCTGTTTCATTCTAATATTTACTTCAACCCTTCTGTTGGTATCGTATCAAAAAGTCTGCTGATACTTATCAACCGTCCTCGTGCAGCTCAAATATTTTCGCCTGGACAAGTACTACTCGTATACATACAGAGTATGACATTTAATAGTACTCGTATGACAATTTGATGGGCCTTTGCACTCGTAGGACTCTATTCAAGCGGGATGCGAAATTTAAATTTTTTTAAACCCTCATTTCACTTAAAAATGTGATTTTAATATTTATAGATGAATATTTTTGGGTGAAAGTTAGCGGGCACGTAAATTATCTCTAATTCTGAAAAATTCTGTAACCAAACCCAGAAGGCCAAGCCAATGAACTTTAGTCATTTTGAGAATATGTCCGATAGAATGAAATCTCAAATTTTTAAAATTTCAGAAATCCTTGCGAGGCTATTTTGTGAATTCTTGAAAATAAAGCATAGCATCAATAGCGTAGCATCAAAATACGCTTGAGGACGAACGCGAATGGAACGGTCGAAGCAAAAGCGATAATTTAGACACAATTTAGACACGATTTAGACACGATTTAGACACAACGCCGCGAAACACCAAAATTTGCGAAACCTCCGAATACGTTACGGTTAGGTTAGGTCGCTTTTTGGCGAAATTCTATTTAATGAAACTTTTGATTTTTTTTTGAATAACCGCCGCTACTACGACCATATGTTCATGTCAGCGCCGTGTAAATTTTGTATTATTTTTCCAAAAAATAAAGTTGTAAAGTTGTTTTTAAAATCTGGAAAAAATTAAATACTTTCAGCAACTTTATTTCCCTTCAAATAAATTTTAACTTTTCAAAAAGTGGGCGATTCTAGTGAGCACCCGTTGTATTCGACATTTTAGACTTTCGCCGGGACAAAGTGTTCAAGTTGAGCCAAGAGTGAAAGTCAAAAGGGAGAAAGTGTGAAGGGCAAGAAGGGGTAGAGGACGTTTGATTTGAGAGAGAAGAAAGCTGGAATTGGAGTTTTCACCCCGTGTGCTTTGTTCTAGCCTGAGTGTGACAAAAGGAGAGTCTGATCTGTGAGCAGTGAGCAGCTGTGAAAGCCAAGTTTGAGATCATGACCAGTCCATCAAAGTGACAGAAGAAACATATGTGACTAACTCCGTATGTCCACCGTCTTCTCCGCTTGACAAGATTTCAAGCCTTTGAAGCTTCTGGACTCTAACGAAGTTTCACCAATCCCTTTCTTCTTCAACTCAAAGTCTTCATTTCCTCTTTTTCCGTCTCCAGGAAAAGAAAACTTGTGAACCCATTTAGACCATGGGAAAAGGTAGTGTTAAAATGAGCCGTCTCCAGAATATCAATCATGCATTAAGTACCAGGACTCGGGAACATGCCAGTTCGGCCTTTTTTTTTTGTCTGTTTCTGGAATCGAGTGTGCACTCTCTTCACCGACTCGTCTCTTCAAACATTTTAGCATCAGATTAGGCTGGGCTTTTAGCGGACTTTTCTCAATTGTTCCCCAATGTCCACACATGACCAACTTTTACCGTAAAAGCATCTCAAGATATTTATGACAAAGTTTCTTTCATTAACGCTCGGGTCGGACAGTCAGTCTGATAAAATTCGCTTTTTGCATCTGATGCTAAATTTCCTTTGAAATTGAATTGCAATTTTCGACTTGAATACAAATAAATGTTGCGTTAAATCTGTTCGAATTTTAATGCACGATAAATTTGTCGTTACTTGACATGGAAATTCCACATGCTTCACTTGCTGTTTTGAAATGCTGGAATCGAAGTTCATAAAAACCGCAGTTCTAAATACCGTAACATATTTCAGAAATCGGAACTTAAAAACAGCAACAAAAAAGTAGCATCAGATAACACAGTGAGAGTTCATGCGTTTTTATCAATTGTACACTTGAATTTGATAAGATTAACTTTGTTTGATTTTAAATTTAATGCTATTTATTTTGTAACTTAGAGGCGTCTGTACTCTATAGTTTTTAATCCATTTGTGCTGCTTGGATTTCTCCGTCAATAATTTTGAGTATTTTCTTGCTTTTTTTTGTTGCGGTTTCTATTGCTGCGATTTTCATGTTGAGGGTGTGGCATGTGGCTTTTATGGCCTCATATAGCAGTATTTATTCGGGCTGCGGTTTTTATTTACTTAATTCTGTGGGTTTTAAGGATACCTACCTACACCTACTGCATGAAATTTCAAATAATTTAAATACTATTAATTAAATAATTATTTTTGTTTGTATTTTGTAAATAAAAATAGATTTTTCTCTTGGGTTCAAAACAATTCAGATGTATTAAAAAAGTTTGTTTCAATTTTGAAAATAAGAATTCCAGAAAATATAAAGCAAAATACAACTTTTTTAATCGAACCTATGCCAAACTAAGCATATGTGGTTTTAATTTTCAGCGTATTATTTCCTGGTAGTGTCACAAAAATTTAAAAAAAAATTAATTTGAAAAACAATATTTTCGCCAAATCATTGATGATTTGATTTAATTAAAAAAATCAATTTCAGTTTAGTTTTTACAATTTTTTGTATAAAAGGGTTGGCGGTTATTAGTAGCTTATTACTTTATTTAGAATTGGAACATTTATTTCCTTGAATTAAATTACGCCTGCATGAAAATCATGAAATTCATGGAATTTGAGCGTCGTAATCTTGAAAGTCTTTAAATAATATTTTTGTGACATGTGGGAAATGTGAATACATGACAAAAAATGCAACTACTGATACAAATGAACCACGCACCTGTTAAGCTCTCCTCTATATCTTCCTCCTCCACAAATTAATCATTTCTTCCGAAGTTCAGTGAAATATTCGTAACTCATAAAGCCCATAATATTATTGTTCCAATGATTGACTTCAGGCTACATCAGATTTATCTCCTTGGATTTGCTTGACTGATTCAAATGTCTATTTAATACTCACACAATAATATAAGGATATCGCAGTTCAAGTCACAGCTCACTGCACTCAATTTTAACAGCTACCCAAAAATCATGGCAAATCTCAACTATTTGAATATATTTGAGCAAGAGACACAATCTGCATTGGACTGCGAAGGAACCTGCTCCACTCCGAATCTCAACTGTTGATAAGTGTGGGCCTTCCACCTCGATTCTTCATTAACGTTCAAAGAATTCTATTTTTATCAGTCTCGACAATCGCTCTTCTTCCCGATGCTCCCAATAGTTTACAGCTTTTTTTATCTCCTCGCCCTGCCGTTCCATTGGGGACACGAGGAAACAAGTGATTCTCAGCCTAGTTCTACATATCTACCAGAATCCCAGTCTCTCAGCTTGATTCGCATTCGCACTTCCCATTTCCTAATCCGCATAATCCACTGGGCGAGTTAAACCTGACGATTTCATTGCTTCGGAACTCCAAATCCAAATACAACAGGCTGAGTTTGTCCCAAGCGACACAAAACAAACGTGTGACACAATATGTGATAATCCCTACACATTTGAAACCCGGAAAAATTGGAAATGCAGTGTAAAAATAGCGCCACAACCAACACCGCAAACTATAAAAAAATCGGCTAAGATAAACGTGAAATTAAATATTTAAATGTTTTTTTAGATCTGGGTTTAGTTAGGTATGCTAAAGTTATTTTTAGGTTAGGTTAGGTTAACTATGCTACTGCTTGGTGGCTTTGTTGGCTTTGGTGGCTTCACTAGTGTTAGGTATTTTTTTGCGGTGTTGCTAATTTTGGTTTCGTAAATTTTGCTGTGTCACGGTGATTTATGTTTTAGGCTAAGCTTGCTTGATTCATGTCTAATGGTTAGGTTAGGTTAGATTTTTGGTGCCTGTCCGTGTCTGTTGAGTTCATGAATTTTGGCGTGTAAATAGTTGGGCAAAATAGCGAAATATGTTTTTCCTCCCAATTTTTTCACCTAACCTAACCTCGCCTCACCTAACCCCTAACCTAACCTAACCTTACCTTACCTTACCAGAATCGTTACAGTTTTGGTTTCGCCTAGCAGGTTGTTGCCCAAGTGACCGACTAGGCTAATTTATCCCGACAAAAACTTTTATTCATTAACCATGCTCAAGCTCACTAAATTCGTAATTTTATGAGCAATATGAAAATTAAAGGAATTCCTACCTTGAACCAGTGAATCTTCATGAGTTAGCTTTCATACTAATATTCCTGGGATGTAGGATGTACAACACAGATCGTAAGATTCGCATAAATAGTCCCTACACACAGGAGAGTGAATGATAGCCAAAAAAAGAGAATGGAAGTAAAAATAAACAATTGCGGTCCTTCCTCTGCTTACGATAAATGTAGACATGTGTATGACTGTGTCTTTGGGTGGATTTGCCTGTGGAAGCTTAGATTCGGAAATTATTTTAATTTTGAGGAATGAAATAACGTCTTTCTAAAAAAAATTGAAGTTTGTTAAAAATCCAAAGGATCGATTTGTACTTATTGCGCGAAATTCGACTTTAGAGCAAATTGAGTACATTTTTCACGCATATTCGGCAAAATTCTAAATTTGAATATGCCAGTACTTAAAATAAGGCGGAAATTCCACAATAGTCGACCAAATTCAAATCTGTGCAACCTTGAATTTCTTAATAAATTCTGATTAGGCAATTAGACATCAATGCAAATGCATAAACGCAAAGTTTTTATTGATGCTTAGATGCTAATTGCCAGAGACCATCCCTCTGCAGAACCCTTCTGGGCTAACCAGTACACTGAGCAGATTTGGCTCTGAAATATTTCGCATTACAACGTGAATATGTAGAATTCATGATTCATGATGTGCACCGGGCTTATTTTCATACAAGCATGCATGTCCCTTGAACTGAGCCAAGCTCATTGCTGAGCCATTTCTATTTCCTAGCTCGTCCCAAAATATTGATAAGAAGCGTCACTGGGTGCAGTCCGCTAATAATGTTGAAAAACACGCGTTATGGAGTTATAGGGAGAGTGAGGTATGGATTTCCAAAGGTTTCTTCTGAGGTAATGAAGCCAAAATAATTACAATTGAGACAGACGGAAGTCAAAGTGTCAAAGGAAGAGACAGACCTGTCAAACCCAATACAGAGTAACAATGTGAGAGGCCCCGAACTCCCTTGCTGCACTAATCCCGTCTAAGTGGACCTTCCACTAAATATTACAACATCCAATTCTGACATTCTCCTGTCTCGACTCCGAATAAATAGTAAACACCACGCACCGCTGCCACCCGGACGCAATTACGCCACTTCCACCAAATTCTTACGTTCTGAACATCTACGCAAATGGACATTAGGCTGCATTTTGCATTGCAAGGACTCTTGGAGTTCAAGAGTTCTGCTGGCAAATATGACAAGTTGTTAAATCAAAGAAAGTTTGAATGAAAAGGTATTAAATTACGATTTATTTATTTAGTTTCGTTTTTTTTAATTCACAAAAAACAATCTAAGCAGAAGGGCTAATAGAATAGAAAACCAAATAAATCGAATATTTTGTAAAGAATTAATGAAATCGAGAAAATTCAAGAATTTAAATCAAGAAATATGAAAACCGCAACACTAAAAACCCGTAACAGCAAATACCGCAACATAGAAACCACATCATAAGAACCGCAACGTAAAGATCACATCAAAAACCGGTAACATCAAAATCGCTCTACTAAAAGCATCAACATAAAAACCACAACAACAAAAGCCGCAACCTTAAATACCGTAACTTAAAATCCGCATCATAGAAATAAATAACACAAGAATCGCATCGTAAGAACAGCATCATACAAATTTTAACACTTAAACAGCAGCATAATAACAGTAGAATTACAAACAACAAAATTAAATAGCGCGAAATAATAACCAATGCTAAAAAGAGCAACATTAAATACCGCATCAAAGAAACGGCAACAAAAGAATTGAATTGTAAAAACGCCATCATTGTTTCAATTGCTCTCTTTCAAAGTTTAAATTTTCGATTCAAGTTCAAATTTTCAATTGTTTCAATTGTGGCACTAAAACAGCAACATAATAACCTCAACACTAACAGCAACCTTCAATACCGCAAAAAAATTAAACGCAACACTAATACCATCAGCATTAAATGCCGCAATATGAAAACCGCAACAAAAATACCGTAAAATAGAAATGGCATCAACAAGATCGTACCGCTAAAAGAGAATCATAAGAACCGCAACAATAAACAGTTCTACATGATGCGTTTTCTTTGTTGCAATTTTTGGTGTCATTTTTATGTTGCGGTTTTTAATAGAACCCAAATGCGGAGGTACGTCCACTACAACAAACGCTTCTTGAATGTTCATATTTCCATCCCTACATGCAGAAGCGCGTTAAAATACTTGAAAAACTGACAATAGGCTTAATTAATTAAGCATGAATTCAATTATCCGGCCGACCGAAATTGAGGAAATTCGGGAGAATAGAAAATTAAATCCATTTGAGCGGACTGTGTCATCTCATCAGCTAAATGGACGGCTGTGTCCAGTGAATCCTGGAGATTCTTGCAGATATGCCACATGCTTTCTCTAAGCTATTCCGAGTGTTGGACTTGAGGACGTACGAGACACGAAGGGGACTTGACTCAATTTCCTTTGCTTATTATCCCTGACATGAACTGAATTATGTTTTACTTGATTGGTAGCAGAAGAGGCAAGGGGGAAAAAAAGAAGGAAAAGCTTTGAAATTGTAGGCATTGTCCCTCTATCTCCCTGACTCCATTGTAGAACGAGAGAAATAGACAAATTCAATTTGGATGCTTTTGGGTTCAAAGACGAAGGAAAAAACCCACAGGAGAATATGCTTGTAGGACAAGACGGGGTCGAGCCAGAAGGAATACACGGTAGACAGTGTACACAGAGGAGCAGATGGGATCGGTCGTCAACGGAAAAATGTCAAACAACAAGTGAAACTCAGTCGAGATCAAGATCCAGATCCAAGATCTTCCTGAATCGGGGACAGGAAGTGGAATAAAATATATCATTTCCTAGTCAAACGAAGAACAGATCTATCTCCACTTGAACCATACTACTGACCTAGCAACGCCGACACGGCAAATGTATGCCAAAAATGAGAAATCCTTGTTTTATTTGGCGTTTGCATCTTTTCTATCTCTAAAAACAAGTTGAATTTTTACGGACCGGGTACAAGAAATTCCCGATTTTCTTCAGTTATGAAAAATTCTGCAGCTTAAGCAGCCCTGAATTCATGGAAATTAATTATTTTTTATGAAAATATAACTGTTTAGGCAGTACTAAGATTTCGTCAGCTTTTTCTTGCCATTTTAGGGTATTTTAAAAAAATGTTGAAGGCTAAGATGAACTGGTCCTAGCAACGGATTCAATTGAAAATAGAATTTTTTTTTCTTATAATGCAAGAAGATTATGTTTATTCATTGCTGTAATACGGTTTTCGATGTTGCGGTTTATATTGTTACGGATTTTATTCTTGCGGCTTCTAATTGTGTGGTTTTTGCTCTTGTTTTTGGTGTTGCTGTTTTTAAGATGAGATTTTTATGATGCGATTTCTAATTTTGCGGATTTTATGATGCGGGTTTTAGGTTGCGATATTAAATTTTGCGGTTTCAGTATCAACTTTCAAGACCAAGATTATAAAATCAGCTCTTTAGAATAGATTTAAATCTAAAATAGCAAATTTTTCAAAATTTGAAATGACGTTTAACGCCACTTTACCCAATAACCATTCCAATCCAATAATTTTGCGAGTAAGCAGAAGAGAATGTTAAGTCAACAGTGATTTTTAGTTTGTGAAAAATTGACATCACAATACAATATCTGTAAATATAAATCAATGAAACTCGCCTGTACGTTGATAGCATCAATTTTAAACACGGAATTGCAGCGAACTGAAGAAATTTTGGTCAGTGTAAATAATTTTTATACCTGTTTTGCCCTACCTACCTCAACAGTCAACAGCAAAAGCTAAATCCGAAATTCAATTTATGAATCCTGAGAATTGAAAGTCCTTTTCCCCGCTAGTCAAAACTTGAGACATAACTTGTACTCCTCTGAATTCCGGATTTGAGAAATGTTCTACTCCGTAGTTTGTGTATGGATGAGCTAATAATGGTTTCGTAAACGGAAATCAGTTGGGCTGAATTGGTTAGAAGTAGCTGGAGACGTGAGTTTGTAAAGGAAGGCGAAAAAAGACGTTCGGAATATTGTATTTTTTGGGGAAGGCGAGTATTCCAAGTGTAGTAAATTGGTTTGGTTCAATTTCCCAAGGGACCCAACGCCAGAGAAAGTTGTACTGAATGACTCTGTTTCATATAAATTGAGCCGATAGAAAGACAGATAGATACTTTCTCCCTCCGTCGACTTTTCACTCCACCTTCCAACAGCCTTACCTTCTCCGATGACTCAATTCAGCTCAGCAGGCTAAGGCAAACCAGACCGGGCTTATACATAGACAGTAACAGATGCTCAAAATTAGGTATTTTCGTATATTTCTTTTTAATTTGTATTTTTCTGTTTTAATTTTCTCTTAATTTTGTTTTTGTATTGGATTCTCAGAGCAAGGTTTTTAGTGCATGGATGACCTGTGTACATTTTATGCTGTAGGAAATAATTGAATGCCAAAAAGAAAGTTAAAAATGTAAACGAAAACGAAAGCAGAGACTCGATATGCCGCATTTTTTGGTGATGGGAAGTGTACGTGGTTTTGTTGTAAAAATACGGCAAGTCCTATGCAAATTGAAACCAGGCGTCGACTTGCCGTCTTTAGCATGGTACAAGGACATGTATTAGCTTGCTGTATTATGTGGCACCTAGTTTGGCGTCAACGACTGCTCGAATTTGATTCAATATGAATGCAGCAAACTAGCAGCGAATAAACGCGGCGAAATTCTAAATTTCAAAGGAGATGCAATAACTAACCCTAAAATTTCTATGTTTTTAAAATTTCTGGTGAGTTGGGCAAAATTTACTGGGCAAACCAGCAATTTTTATGTTACAAATTTATATTTTGCACAACTTTTTACCCTACCTAACTCTATCTAATTTAGCCTTAGAAACACCGCTTTGCTCTGGTCTGAAACTGCCATTCACAAACGAGCCGAACTTTCTTTTTCCAGAAAGGTAAAACCAAAACCAACCCCTTGCCTTGTCATTGAAGATGAGGCAGTCCAGGTTGTTTGGATATAAGGAAGGGTGGAAGTGAAACTCAAAATCAGGAGAAAAAAGTTCTCAGACCAAACTGAATGTGTCTCTTAACTTATGACAATGAGAAAACCTATCAAGTCTCCAGTGTCTTCTCTATTATTCACCAGACTCCCAGCTCCTTCATGTCATGTCCAATACTGGGTCCTTCCTCATAACAGCCCATTTAGACCCTTGATATACTGTGTCTCTATAATTGGACATCTTACTCCAGAATTGCAATCAGAATTCTAAAGGACCCTCACATGTTCGGATCCCATCATCACCAAGAAATTCCTATTACGTCGAACATGTGTATCAATTTGTCTTAAGAGTAACACGAGCCATTTTCGCAAGTTCATATAATTTAAAAATTGCAAAAACTGGACTCAAGCTTTGTGAAGATCCATAGCAACGGATTGAAACTAGACATGAATTGGCGGTTGGAGTCCAAAGTCCGAATGCCAAGAGATGCGTCATGTCTCATGTGTAAATTTTTTGGGGTTGAGCGGAAAGCGAGTGCTTAGTGGCGTGCTTGAGGTAAGAGAAGCGGAAGATAACCTGGGTGAGCTTGAGTTTCGGATCTGAAGTCTTGTGTCTCAAAAAATGTGCCCGTTAGTATGCGAGAGAGACTCACATTTATCAAACTGAAGACAAGCTACATTTCTTTTCTCTCCCTTCCGTTGGAAACGGAGCCTTTGAAAACGTTCGAACCTGCCTTTTTCCTTGTAACTAGTGTTGCGATCGGGTCCGGATCCGAAGAATAGCTGACCCCTTCGTCGGATCCGAGTCTAAGTCCGACTACCGGACAGAATTCGACCCGCGAGCTTGCAAATAGAAACAAATTCACAAATAAATTAAATTTCTCTTTTTGTGATTATATTTTTTAAATAAATTAATCAAATTACATACTTTATTCATGAATTTTTTAAAATATTCAATTTATTTTTTCGCCTATTCAATTTTTGTAACAAATTAATTGTTTCAGAATCTTGGGGTCCAAGTTGACTACTTTCGGGTTCGGATGCGGTCGTGCAGCTGAAATCGGACTTGTAGGTCCGAACCCGACCGAATTCGGACCCGTACGCAGCAAAACACGGAACTGGGCTTGCGGTGATGCATGTCAGGAGTTCCGTTTAAGTTGCGGAGCAGGCGGATCTCTGCGTGAATGAGACAAATCTATTATTTCCTTTCTGACACAATTTCCATCCCCGGCCTTCCTATCTGGAAGTAGAAGATGCTTTGGAGATGAAGGGGTGCGTTCCGATTCCGATTAGCAAAAGGCATAGTGCCAATTCACGTTTCCAATTTTCGGGAGACTAGTACGTGCCATGTGCCATTTTGCCAACTTAGGAATTGAAGTACAACAAATGCTGAATTTTACGCTGTTTAAGTCTAAACTACACTTATGACTAAATAAAATAAAGTGAATCTTAGCAGTTTTTCGAAATTTTGAGTCAACGTACCGATTTGAAATTTTTTTTTATAAGGTGGATATGGTAGTATTGCTCCCACTTTAAAAAAAAAATTCCAGCCTGAACCACAGAAATTGCCACCTCGTATCTGCACTTAGGTTTTAGTGAAAATGTAAACCATTGAAGGAACTGGGGACTTTGTTTCAGATTTTGGGAAGCTGATTACACACAATTTCTAAGATTTTTGAAAACACATTGCACAAATTAGAATCACGTTTACATAGGCGAGTGATTCGAGCAGCAGCGATAAATTGAAAAATTCGCAAAGGTTTGTGTGTTAATTTTGGAATTTTTGCAAAACATCGCTGTTAAGACTATTCCTCAATGACAACGTTAGGTAATTCTAATTCTTGGAATTCCTTGGAAAAATCTATGATCTTCAGCTTCAAAAGTTCAAAACCTCCTTATACCTATATTCATCTTGATTTGGTTCAATCAGAGAATCTTAACCTACTTTGGCATAAACACGATGGAACTTTTGCAGAAATTCTTGCTCGATTGAGTGAAAAAATAATTTCAACCAAAAACCGAATCATCATTTTTTTTAAACAGATTCAAAAGAAATGTTTCAAAGTTTTCCTGTACCGCCTTTTGGTTAGAAAAAGCTTGTAGTTCCTTCAACTAATTGAAGCTCACTCAATGTACGTACAGCTACGAATAATATAATGAAAATTCTGATATAAACTCAGCTGGACATCAAGTTTACATCCCATTTCATTTCTAGGATGAAATGAGGCTACCAGGAGTGAAGTTTTCATCAATTGACCAAATCTTGAGAAGATAAGAAGAGAAAGCGGGTTTCTTGGCCGGTTGTCCATTACTCACGTGAGTGAAAGTCTTTGAGTGTGGGACTGAGAGTTGGCGTGTGAAGGAAGGGAAAGTACTTTCTATTTCTTGCGAGTTGACTAAAGAGTGTTGCCGTGTGTGTGTGGAGCTGTCTCAGCGGAGTCCTGAGCGGAGAATAAAAGGGTGGAGACTGGAACGTGGTAAGAAAATGAAATAGTTGGCTGCATAATGCATGGAAGTAGCCTGAAGTATCCTGGAGGGACTCTTGGGTCCAACCAAGGCATCCTTCCTCAGACGCACTTGATCCTTCGGGACAACTTCCTTTCCCAGCCTCCAATCCTACTGAAGACTCAGGCTGAACAAGACACGGGAGAAATGGGCCTGACACCAGTTGCCTACTAAAGGCTTCCCATGACACCCGTACAAATTGGAACACTTCCGTACTTCATACATATTCTTCAGATCCCTTTCAGGCATCAGCCTTCAAACCCACGTCCCTCCGTCCCTAGTGATTCTGGCAGTGGATGGACAGCAGCGGAATACGGACTGAACAACTTCCGATCCTCAAAATTCGTCTTGCCACTTTGGGATTAGGATGAAGAATCAGGGTTTCGTTTCTCGTTTAAGTTGCTAATCTGTGTGTATCCGACTGTCTGTCGGGATTCAAAAGCTCGACTCAATTACTTAAGAAAGCAGCTAAAATAAATTCCCGAAATCTCACTAATTTATTTCCAATTCGAGCTTAAAGCAAAGCATGCGTCATAGGGTGGAGCATGCTGCGCCATCTTCAAAGTCGCGTTGAAAACTGATCAGAAATTTTTTAATGTAAGCAACGATTCCACTTTCTACTCAAAGTGATTCTCGGATTCGGGTAAATATACTTTGGGGTTTGGTTTGTGGTCAACAGGTATCTGAAGTAGGTCAAAATTTTATTTGATCAAAAACGCGTTGTACCAGCAGCACCTACTAGATCGGTCTGCTCTGGTCCGTTCGTCTGACAGTCCGTAATCTAGTAGGTGCTGGTTGTACAAACAGTTTCGGGCAAACACCCTTTGTTCGCTTCGCGCAGATAGAAATTACTAATGATCTGCCAGTCCGGTTTGGAAGATTTCTTCAGCTAGGTGGAGTGGCATGCTCTACGCTATGTGTTTTACAAAAAAAGCTTGAATTCAAATTAAATTAACCTCAAAATCAACCTAGATTATTTTCCGAGTTATTTTAGTTGTGCACAAAAATATATATAGCAGATTGCGGATATGGCTGCGGGGACAATTTTTTATTTCATAGGACAACTAAAAAAAAACTGTTTAAATTTTCCTGGATACATAGGTGGATACTCTTCTTTTAAATTCCCAGCCTTCCTTTTATATTTTGACAACATCAACAACGGTTTGGTTGCGACTACGACTACACTCGGCCAATACTGCTTGAAAATAAGAAGAAACCACGATTAATGAAATTATACAGATGGTAGAATTTAGTGACAGAGTCAGGATTAACATAAATATTCCAGTATTTGAATAATGATCAAGCTACTGTGCCTGTATAGTTCGACCACAGTATGGTGCATTCATACTATTGAATTTTCTGTGCCCAGAATACTACTGTTTCTTTTTTTTTTGTATGTTTGTCACAGGATGGCCAGTGTGTCATTTACTTAATAATCAATCAATTCAAATCCTTAAAAATATGAATTATTTATTCACAGGTTTTGTCAGCATTTCTGAAGAATATGTGCACACTGCGCTGCGCACGGCGCCTCATATTCAATGAGCTATCCTATATTTCCAGCTATTTTGACTTTTGTAGAGATAGACAGACGTTAACATAAGTTTCTATGGAGTGAAAACGAGAATAACTGTTTTCTGAATCAGAGGATTTCGTAATTCCAATATAAATTGAAGCTGACAGGGAAGGATTGGAAATCCCGTGGAATAAATACCTATTATTCTGAGTTTATTACGGATGACTGTGTCTCCGGCAGACGGAGACGAAAGGGGTGTGCTTCCAACTGAGGCCAGAGTGTGAAATCCGGGGATGAGAGCAAAGAGAATATATTGATCATATCCGTTGTTTAACAGGTTCATTTCCATTTCATTATGGTCATTAGACATTTTAATTGACCTGCTTCACTGACTCTCGAGTCGGCGTCTGAATCCCAGCTCCTGACAGAGATGAGACTTCGCCTCGAGGAATATTTACAGAATTCCAACAGGAATATCCTCTAATATCCAGCAACCAGAACCAGCGCTCTGGCATGCGTCTCTAGTAGAATAGGTAGCCTCATAGGCTCAGCCAGCATGCACATATGAAGCAGCAGAGGAGGAGAAAGTCCAAAGTGAAAGTAGATTTAATTGGATTTCTTTACCGAGAAAAAAGTCAAACCGTCAACGATTTAGCTCCAAAAAGTTTAATTGACCAAAATTTCACTATAAAATCGTTCAAATGGTTTACATTATCTGAAGACCTTAAGAAGCTACTAATATTTTGAATTTGGCGCCATGTTTGTATATGCTAGAGCATGGGGAGAGGTTTAACCCTTTTTAATCCGGCCAAGTTGTCTTAGCAGCGTGCTAGATGCCTCATGCCGAAATTCCAGAAATTGGTGAATTTGAGGCACCAACAATGCTCACCTTTAAGGATTGAGTTAAACCAAGCCCCATATGTTATGCCGCCTTCAGTGCTGCCTCCCATCATTGGAGGCCATTGTTGCTGGCAAGGCACTTGACGCCTTCAATTACCGCTGACATTGTTGCCTCACATGGTGTGCTATTTAATTCAAGTTATGCTACACGAGGTTAGGTAAAGTTAGACTTGGTTATGATTCGGTCTAAAAAAAATCGAAGTAGGTAACTAAAGTCTGCGACATTTTCAAAAATTTAAACTAACTAATTGGAAGATGGAAATATAGTGCGAGGGCAACGCTGGAGGCCACAAATCTTATAGGGCTTGATTTACTTTAATCCGTGTTTTTGGTCTTATTGAATGTTTCAAGCCTTCACTGTGCTTTTAGCATTAACATGATGCAACGCTGAAGGCTACATAGCTTACGGGCTTGGTATACCTTAACCTTTAACCAGTGTGTTTAGCCTTATTGAATGTTGTAAATTTCAACCATGCTTTAGCATGCGCTAGAATGAGGCCAAATTCAAAATATTAATGTGCGTAAACAATTTAACGAAATATTTGAAGCACGCCTCACACGCATCGTCTTTCATTGGTAAAATTGATATGAACACCAGATTTTTGACACCCCAAGCTTCTCCAACAAAAAACGCATTAACATATCGTCCCTGGTGTGGAAATACTAAAAATAAACAAAATAACTAGAAGTAATGCGAAATCCTGACATTCATCAATGGTGGCCGACGCCAAATGACCTAATTAAACATTGCAAAGGTACGTGTTCATTCCATAGAACACACGGCCTTCCTGACCCAAGCCAGACGTACTGATGAAAGGGCGGATTTATGTGTGTCTGAGTTAGGAAGGTGGCTGAAGGTGTGTAGTAATGGGATTGGCTCTTGAAGAAAGTTAGTCCGTGAGGAGAAGTGAAGCTGGCTTAAGCCGAGTAATCCGAGGAGATGATGTCCACAAAGTCTGCTCAAAGCTCCTCTTTTTATTTTAGAGACCTCAGAAGCCTGGGCCACATCAAATTCAAAGGATTAAGGAACAAGTCGTTGACCAACTCGGAAGCCAGGGAGTTTTGTGGACACAAGTCCCTAGAGACGCAGGAAGCTCCTGTTCTGAAGAGCTCTCATTCATAGAACCTCGAGTCCGCATAGACACGTAGAACTGAGATACGAAAGGGAGGCGAGCTGGTGGGAAAGCGTGAGCGGAAAAAGGGGGTCCAGGAGGGAAAATCATAAGAAACGAGGAAAGTTGGAAGTATGTAGAAGGTGATGAGGTTCTCTCCCTCTAATGGAATACTAAATGAGAAGTAATTACGAAAGGAAAATATATAAACGCATTACACACAACCAACCCCAGTCCAAACCCCTCCCGACAAACCCTCAACACAATAACACACGAACCCACTTTCATGCTTTCTCCCACAATCGTCTGCCCTGCATCCTGCACGGCTGCTGCTGTACGATTGGCCTTTTCATTTCGGAGAAAGGGTTAAGTTGAATGAGTGCGTCAATCCTGCCCGGGGTCGGGTTAGGTTAGGTCATTTAAGTGTTGGCTTAATTTTGGGCCTAATTGGGAAACTCTTCAATTTTAGATGTATTGTAAAAAGAACTGAAGCTTTTCCAAAATACAAAAAAAAAGTATCAAAAAATTAGACAAAACTAGGGCAAAAACTGAATGCATCAGGTCAAAATAGCTAAGAAATGAAATTAACTTAAAAAACTTCCTTTAAAATTTTTAAATAACAAAACATGACAATAAATTCTGCATTAAATTGAATAAAAAATACCTAACCAAACCTGACCTAGCCAGACCGAACCTGACATGGTATAACCTAACTAGACCGAACCTGATCTAACCTAATCTAACGAGATCGAACTTGAACTAACCTAACTTAACAATATCTTCAACGTGCGATGGGAAGGGGCGTCAGTGTGAAATAATGGGACAAGTGGCTATTCATATTCAATGTGAAGTATATTAAAGCACTTATTTAATCTCGAAAAAATGTTCTCCCAATTTAGGAAAAATATTCACATACGTTTTACAAAAATACAAAAATATGGATTCACACGTGATTTCCAAATTATTGGACTCATATTCAGCCTAAATAGCAGAATTTCTTAAAATATTTTAATTAAATGTAGCACAACATAGTTTTTTTTTGCTTTAACATGCGTTCAGGGTTTCTAAATAAAGAAACTCAAAGAACCCCGAATAAGGAGGCCACTCTATGCAAACAGCATGAAATAAAATTGAAATTTGTTGCTGTTGGCAGGTTACATGCATGTAGTGGCCGCCACACGTGACATTTTAAAGATTTCTTTACTTTCAAACTAATTCCGTGAGGAAGAATTGTCGTAGAACCGAAAGTCATGTCTTCTGCTCATCCCGGACGTTGTAGTTTTGTTCCAACTTTTCTGTGTTCCCGCTGATCTGCGGAGTGGTTGCAATTAAATCATGAATAATATTAGTTTTCCTTCGTTCCTTTTTCCTTTCAAATTATGGATGAGTGGGTCCAGTCCGAGTGGTGGAATCAGGCTGAGAAGAAAGGGAGACGACAAGTTGAGAAAGTCGTTCTGAGCTTTGATCTTCCAGTCCTCGTCCCTTGTCTTCACTCAGGGATTCGGAGTCTTCTGGAACGGAAATAGATGAGACCTCCTGCTCTTGTCACCCGCTCCAAACCCAACTCCTTACAAATCCCGACACACTTCACTCCAAGGATACCCTTCCTTAGTCCAGCTACCTCACGCAATGCCTCTTCCTAACGGATTGCTTCCTTTTAGACGAATAAGTAGAAAGTCAGAGGCTCATACAAACCTCGCATTAGCACCCACCACGCCACCAAGCCGCCTTCCGTCTTCCAGCAAGCTTCAACCCTTAAGCATCTAACATCCCAGGGTGTTCCGTTATTCTTGCGATAGCCAAATACTACGCATTTTGCTTCTGCATTTGGTACTTCAACAGTTCGCACTTTTGGCATGCTTGGTTTTAGTTTCTACATTTGATCCTTTAAAAGCTTGCATTTTTTTAATGATTGATACCGAAGCCCATGTAAACCGCAACATTAAATACCGCAACACGTAGATACTGCATCAGAAAACCGCAGCATTTAAATATCAAGCGTAACAGCCATGCATAAAAATGTCATCATAGAAACCCCAACATACGAAAGGACAACAACATAAAAGCTGAATAAATCTTGCAAAATGGGTCCATCGGCGATATATGTCGCCGGCGAGTTGTCCATCGGCGAGTTGCCCGGGATTCGCAAAATGAAAGTCGCAACCTAAAACCCGCATCATAAAAAGCGTAACACTAAAACCAGCAACATTAGAAACGTTAACATAAAACCTCAACATTAAAAACCGCAGCATTTCAACTTCAACTGCATCATAAACACCCCAACATTAAGGAGAGCAACATAAAAACCGACTAAATGTTGCAACATGAAAACCGCAACATAAAGTCTGCGTCACAAAAATTGCAACACTGAAAACAGCGACACTAATACACTAACAATAAAACCGCCACAAGAACTACGTAAAACCTAAAAAATTAACTATAAATACTGTTTAGAATTTGTTAATTTAATTGAATTAAATTGTAGTCATCCTAGTGTCAAATTCGACCTCAGCACACATTAAAACTTCAATATATTGCATGTTTTGGCAAAAAAGCAATAATTTCCAACTAATTAAAAATTACACTTGGTCTATGTAGGTTGTATGTACAGTACAGTCATCCTGGTGTCAGATTCTAGCTCAGCATACAGAAGAACGCCGTGTACAACTAACTAGTTCTATTTTCTTTGAAACGGCTAATTTAACCTGATTTCTATAAAATGTTTTCCAATGTTCAAATTTTTTTAAAACCAATTTTTTATAGTGCCAGTGCAATTGTCCTGTTTTTTATCATTTTCATAATTGTGCTGTCTAAAAATTTTATCTCAAAATTATTTTCGAAATGTGACCATAATTTAAACTTCTTGTATTCGTAAATAGGTTTTTGAAGCAGAGCCAAACGCTAGGAATTTGTTAGTTCCGTATTTTGCAGAAGCAACTCTCCCAATACACGTTATTTGAACCTTCCAGCTGCACAGACAATAGGTTCAGTACTGACATTCAATTGCAGCTTTTGTCCAGACTCCAGACCAGAATGATGCTGGAGGGATTTGATTCAGGCTCTGAACAGATCTGTTTACATGTATTGTGAAGTCATTCCTGTTATTTATATAGGAAGACGTCCAGGATAGAATTTCATGAGCATTATAGATTAGGCTAGTAGGGTCTGCAACAAGGCAATGGGCCCTGTTCAGATCCGCACACACACGGAAGAAGGGATCATATTTAATGACGAGTCATTAGTAACGCTTCATTATTTCACTCATGACTTCTTTTCCAGATTCTTCCTTTCTCACTTGAGCCGAGACTTGAAGGTTTTTTTGTAGACCGCTTTTACTCCGTAGATCAGGAATATTAAAAGGAAAAACTTTTCAAGGATTTTTTATAACTTGTTTCTGGGTTGAGGTTGAGACAGAAGGGAGACGGAAACCATCATCATAATACGCGGATGAGAGGAGAAGGAAAATGACCTCAGCTCATCATTTGTCACTCAGTCGACCCTTTGACAATCAACCGGCTTCCTTTCCAGTTCTTTAAAAATAAAAGTTCAACTCAATTCCGGATTTGGCTTCGGTTTTTGCCAAATGCTTTTTGCCAAATGCTTTTTGCCAACCGTAGCTCCTATTGGAAACCATTTAATTTGTGCAATAATTCGTGCATATCGTCATTAAAGTTGGTTTTATTTTAACCAACGAAAGTGAACTCGATTCTGGGCTTGGCTTCGGTTTTTGCCAAATGCTTTTTTCCAAGTGCTTTTTGCCAAGTGCTTTTTGCCAGCCGTAGCTTTTATTGACAACAGTTTTATTTTTGTATTAATTCCTGTATCTCGTCATCCAAGTTGGTTTTATTTTAACCAACGGAAATGAACTTTGACAAATGAACTACAACAATCGAACGACTGACATATACCAAAATCCGGGCAAATTTTGTTTTAAATTGTTTTTTAAATCACGTAAATCTAATTCGGATCAGATTCCCGCTCTCAATTTGAACTTTTTGTTACTTAATTCCTTTCACAAAACTTCCACATAATAAAGACCTTGATACAAATGTTTTAATACCAATTTAAGCATATCCGCCCAAGTGACCCCGCCGAATTGTCGCCGCCCAAACGTCTCCGCCCAACCGTGTCCGCCCAAACGTCCCCGCCCAATCGTCATGTGATATATAATGACCATGTGTCTTGCATGGTATATGGAATACACTAGCCACCATAGGCACCGAACGCGGAGCAGCCGTCTTGTCAATCGCCATAGCAACCAATACGTTTACTCTGTTGCTCGTTTCTCAATAAGATCAAAATCGTCAATAAAACCTGCAAGAACTTGAGATCTATCAGTAGTGCGGAAGTCATTGTAGATACAAGAAGTGTTTTGTAATTTCGTCTGCAGACATCTTCAGCAAAACTCAATCTAAGTTTCAATTTTGAGGACTTCGTTAGTTTTTCCCATCTCAGGTCCCTTCAAGGGTTTGGTAAGTTTGAAAATAGTTTACGCTAATCGTAGCTACACTAAATTTTTTTTTAACTAAACGAAAATGCATTCCGTACGTAATTAATAGTGACAGCGACTCGTGTTGAGGTTGGCGATTGGATTAACTATCGACAACGTTGAATGTTTTCGCGCGTTGTCCTTGCTTTGTCACATGTTCATTGCTTCTTTCTGTTCTGACGTTACAGGTATAAAGTAGTCGAAATGGGTCAATGCTGTGGGAAGAAAGCTGCTGAGAAGGAGAGCAAAGAGGGGGAAAGTGAGCCTATGCTCGTTGGTAAGCAATGTCATTCTTTTTCGTGTGTACATTAGGGTTAATGACCTTCAGCCTCAGTTGTGCCTTAGGTTGGTGACCTTGAAACTTGGTGTTTGTGTCGTGCCACTTTTACTAGTCGTAGTTTATTTTAGATAAAATTGTCGGCTTACAATTCCCTCGTTTTTTGTTTCAATTTACGAATTATTTATGCTTGAATTTGATTAATCTGAATTATGTCATTTTCAATTATTGTTTAGTGTTTACAAGTGGTGAAGCTCAAGACGTGTCTGAGTGTGAGAGCTTCTCCGATGTGACATCGAAAAGGAAGTTAAGTCGAATATTCAAGAAAGGATCAAAATAAGTCTCTATTGTTAACCTTAAGTAACACTCACTCAATAGTATTACTCCGAATGTCTGTAAGTTCTATGGTAATAAATAGACTCTAACCGTATAATCAGTGTCAACGTGCAAGTCTTTGTTGATTCTCATTCATTTCCAAATTATAATTTTGCAGTAATCATTGACTTAAAGTATTCAATGGTAAACGCATAAATAAATCAGTGTTTTAGAGTGATTTGTCAGGCCTCTAGTTAACGATATCGTTTAGCATAACTCTTAGCTTGTGTGTCAGTGCTGCACGTCATAGGTGCCACACAGGATTAACAAATATCCGTGTTTTGCCGAATAATTGATCTAATTACATATTATTTTTTCAAAATCTTAGATATTTTTCGGTTGTTTCGATATTTTTTACAGAAAGGTTTTCATACCGTCTAAATCAAAAGTTCAAATTGTTCATGATTTGCACGAAAAATGTCAACCCACTGAACTACAGACTGAACCTTGTATTCTGAAGCACTCCACTTTTCGATGTCGCGTTGAATTGCACGTTTTTAGAGTAAGAGTCATAATTTCAATTTAAAATAAATGTAACCAAAATTAGTTCTATCTATTTAAATTCTAATGCGTTCAATGCACATACCAAAATTTCAACATATTAGATGAATTATTTGAAGAAGCTGTCGGGTCGAATCGTGAAACAACATACTGTAACTGTAGTAGCCAGAATTGAGCCGAAGAAGAGACTGGGAAGTGAGAAAACGTTATTAAGACTGGAAATGTTCAAGAACGGTTTCAATTTGTTCCGCTTGTCACTTGGAACATGATGAAAAACAAGCAAAATGGTCTTTTCCGTTGTTTTTCATCCCTTTCTCCCCTTGGAGGGAAGAACGGGAGAAAAGAAGAGAAGAACCTGTCTAAGACTTGTCAATGTTTATAACCACCAAACCTGAACATATTGCTAGTCATTACTGGCAATGGACCAGGTTGGACCATCTACGTTTCTTCCCAGACACAATCCCACCAGTCCGTCTTTATTCTCCAACTTTACAACTTTCTCCATGTAAGCCCACTTCCGACGGGGCAGTTACCTTCTCCTGCGTACAATTTTCACTTAGAGAGCATTATGCTCATGTTCCCTTTTACACAGGAAGTCAGGACTTTAAAGTACTAAAGTGCGGCAGTAAAAACTCTTACATTCTTGACACATGATTCTACAAATCCTTTCTTTGTGTATTTTACGATGTCTCGTGATCAAATTGTAGCATTCATGGACATATACGGTACATACACATGCTAATAAGACATGTAAAATTACACTAGACACGTGATTCAAGCGAGTCCAGTCAATTCAGAGCGGCAGTAGTCTCATTCAATCACAGATAGTTCGGTTGAGGTAAGGATTAGGGCACCATGTAACATGTACCCACCCAATATATCCACCCATTGTAGCCACAGAAAAAATTGTTCATGAGGAAGCGGTTTTTTACATTCGTTCCTTTAGGTTAGGTTGGCGCGCCGCCAAACGCGCGCCGAACTGCATATTTTGAAATTGTGCATGATAATGCTTTTCGTATAGGAGAATACTTGTCACATTTTAGCTGGGTTAGGTTTGCTGAAATGTGCGATATAATGTGATAAGTGTTCAGCCATAAGAAAATACACTGTGGAGATTCTCATGTGCGATTTCAAAATGTGGTACCGGATATTGTGTGATGTTTTTCTTATGGGAGACAGCTTGTCACATTTTTAGTTAGGTTAGGTTTGCCGAAATGTGCGATATAATGTTACAAGTGATAAGCTATAAGAAAGCATTACTCCGTAGAGATTCCCATGCACGATTTCAAAATATGCTACCGGACTGTTTGGTAAATTCTGGTTAGGTTAGTTGTAGGTTTGTCGAAATGGCCGGTGGTTACAAATGGGTGGCTACAAAGGGTGGGGGTGGGTGGTTAAAGCGTGTTCCACAATCCTAAATTCGACGGTCCTCATTACTTATCATTTCTATTTTATTACTTGTCGTTTGCACGGGGTGGCCTCATTTGAACATAGTACTGGGTTCAACATTCAAATTTCATGTTCAACAGTCTGAATTTCATTGTATTTTGTGTCACACCAATTTTTTTGTACTTCTGCTAAAATTTTGACTTGGCGATTGAGCTAACTGGCCCGGGAAGGGAGCGGAAATGGGAAACGGAATGTCAGACACCCAACTCAGCGTAATAGGCAATTTTAATCAGAATTTCCACAGGGAGGTTTTTGAAATGGCAGAGGCACTTTAGGTCCGTGTATGTGCAAAGTTCGTTTCCCCAAGGAGTGCATTGCTCAGTACTCCAGACTCCAGCTCAATTGTCATGTCCACGTATCATTTCTCACTTCCCATCTCTCACTAATTATGAAACTAATATGCCGTGTACAGGAGGATTGGAGAAGGTAGCTTGGATCTGCATGAGAGGATGAAGGGAAGAGAAAGCGGGATTTCTAGGGAATAGTGCCACTAATTAAAGATAGGACGGAACAAAGATGATCTAATTATTCCAATTCCAACTCCAGCTATGCAGCCGCCTCTAGTTTGAGGTTTAGCCCTTTCCCAGCCACCACTCAACACAAAAGGAAACTAATTTCTCACAAGTGACCAGAGGACTCGGCGGAGGAACTCTCGGAATTTGTGGCATAAATTACTGAGTGAAAGCGAAATGAGATAAAATTATGTTCCTCGTTGGTCTGATAATGCCGCGTGTAGTATAAATGATATACTGTCAAAAAAATATTTCCCGATGCAGGTTGTCTCTCTTATGCTAACGCGATTCTCAAAATTTAGAAGGAAATCACTAATATCTTACTGAAAATGAACACCGGCAATGCATCGAATGAGCATTGAGCAATTGAGCATTAAAGTCAGTCATATGATTAAAACCACATTTTATCTTTTATTTTCTTGTTATTTTAAACATACCTCGGTCATATGGGCAAAAACAGGCTGGGAAAAAATCAAGATTTAAGCGGGTTAGATGACGTTAGGTTAGGTTAGGTGAAGAACATCCACATTTGTACAAAAAAATAACATAAAAACGTTGTTTTGCCCAACCGTACAGGAATGATTTTTAAACAGACAAGCCTTAAATCCTTGCTTATGCATAATACGTTGCTTATGCATAATACGTACAGGAGCGCTAATGCACGCTGCGTTGAATTTTGACATTCAAATTGAAATAAACGGATAAAATAAATACGGTACGCGCGATTTGTATTTCACGCGAACTGCGCGATCTACTTCACACCAATAAGATCGTTATACTATAAGGCACATTGAGCTTTTAACATAGGCAAAGATTGTAAAAAAGTAAACCAAGTCCCATGCTATGTCGCCTCGAGCGTTGCCTTCACGTTTTATTTCCATTTTCTCATTAGACAGGTTAGCTTTTACGGAATGCGTATTTAAAACAAATATTCTCGATTAATTTTGGCTATAGCCTAACCTAATCTGATTTAAACCAGCATAACTTGAATTAAATCACACTCCATGGGAGGATGAAACTGGTAGTTAAAGGCGAAAATGGTCGTAACGTAATGGCGACAAGCAGGTTCCTACCCTGGGAGACATCGCTGGAGGTAACATAGCATTGGGCTTATTTTATCTGAACTAGTTGCATGAATATCTCGACCATCGTAGTGGCTTGGAAGATGGAATGCCAGATGTGGAGCGCCAAATATAAAATCTGTAACGTTCGACATTCTTATTGGGCAATGGTGTGAATTCGAATTATACATTTAAATTAGACGCTTGAAAAATTTCATTGATGTTTCTGATTGAGATGATTGGAAGAATTGAAGGAAGAAAGGAGCTGCGCTGGTATGTGGATGTAATGTAATGAATTGATTTTTTTGAGAAGGGTTCCATCCTAATCTGCAATGGATTTTCCTGGTTGGATTGGGATTGGAAAGGAAATAAATATAGTTTAATTTTTTGGAGCGGAATGGTGGAGAAGGCTAATGGGATTCTTTCCGTTTCGGATCCGACATTTGGATTGATGGATGAAGGTGGGAGAGTTTAATGGTGAGGAGTGGCCGGGGGTTGGGTGATATTGGGCTGAATGCTGAAGTCATTTGACATGAATAGGCTCGTAGGTAATTAGAGGAGTCGAGAATTTATTTGGTCGAGCGGAGACGGATCAGGAGCCATTAGGAGGTGTTGGGCAGCCCTCAAGAACCTTCGCCGCATTCAGACCTAATTATCCCACCCAGTCGAGAAAGATAGCTGACAGCACGGGGGAACCTGAGTGCAATTCAGATCCCCTTTCAACGTTTCTTACTCCAGGTAATACACCAAGAACTGAGCCAAAGAAACCGTCTGGCATACTCAAGAACTTTCTAAAGGTTCTTTGGGCTAAGACAATCGAGACAGTGCATTAAAGACAGGGTTCGATATCGATATCCTCATAAAATACACGGTACCCAGTGATGTTTATGCTATTTACGTACTATTGGTGCTGAAGGCATTAGTTCCGAACAACGTAACACCGACAGAGGAAATTTTGACAATGGCTTTGAGTTTTCAGATTATTTATTAAATATTAGCAATCTTTTTCAATCTTTATTTTCGTGTAAATATCCCAAGTAATCTACATATTGATGATATTGGCCATGAAATGATGAATTTAAAAAATGTTTTCGTGTGAATCGAATTTAAAACTATGTTGTGTATGTTGGAGCAAAGATGGATTCATAATTGACTTATTTTACGATATAGCCGGCTGTTTTCAAAATGGCCGACAGTATACAACGTCCAACAATTTTACATAAAAGCGGTAAATTTTGCACAACGGATGTTTTGCAATAATGAATATCACAATTATGCGCTAATGCAAAATAGTCAGCTATTTTTTTTTAAACATAGTTTGTGGGAAACGCTAGTCTCAGAATGTCAAAAAGTAATCGCTCAAGCAGGAATCGAACCTGCGTAGATCCTAATAG
>JAQFXZ010000102.1:0-32152 GCA_034694025.1 Ceratophysella scotica | reverse complement strand
GCCCTGTTAGCGATTTTACAAACTGGCTAGCGATTTTATAAAATGACTAACTTTACATATTGGCACCAACATATATACGAGTATATACTTAAACTAACTAACGGTAAGATTTAAAGACAGGACAGAAGAAGAAGAATGACGTGTTTTTGACAGAGACAGAAAGGAGAAGAAGTGTCATATCAAAATATGTGAAAAGTGACGCCCAATGTGTTGTGGAAGTATGCATCAATTTGTAAATCGAGCATTGACTCCGAAAGTAGAATCAAGCAAAGTGAATGCTAGTTTCCTAGCGAATTCCTGACCCTAGGGGGAACTGAATTTCTTCCTTACCTTCTCAATATGCTTCAACTTAGGTTTGTCCTCCTTTGGTGTTTCTTTCAAGTCACCCCAGTCAGGGTCCCCTTGGTCCTTTCCCCACTTGGCGTACTTCCGTTTCTTTAGCATGGCTCGGAAATCCATACCACTTGCGTCTAAAATCAAATCAATTCAGTATAAACTGCCGTAGGCAAGCATTTCGCTTATATATAGGATCCTATGCGGTTAAATGCATCAAATATTTCAAGTTATTGAAATGGATCATGTCGTTAGTCACGAAAAAGGTTAAATTAGGCTAATATTGTGCTTCTTAGATGAAGAAAATTCATCAATAAATTTAAATTTGCATCTCAAGTCACGAATATGCATCAAGTACGTTAAATAAGCATCTCAAGTCACGAATAAGCATCAAATTCGTTAAATATGCATCTCAAGTCGCGAATAGGATAACAAATGTTGTAGTCGATTGTGTTCTCACCAGAAACGTAGAGTGTAAGTTCGGCTGAGTCTTCGCCATGAATGTTGCTGATTACCAGCTTGTACTGACCCTCGTCATTAGGTTTGATTTTACGAATGGCCAGGGTGATCAAATTGTTTTCTCCATCCGTCAGAAACTTGTATCGACCTCCTTCAATGATTTCCGTCATTCCCTAAAAATAGCACAAATAATTTGTGGTTTAAACTACAGTTCTATTAAGGATAAAACGCCAGAGCTGGTTTGAGCATGATATGGCTTAAAGAAATTGAACTGAAGAACAACTGACCTTGTAGAATTTGAAGGTCGGTGGTGGATCACCTTCGACCTGAACGGTGATATATGCGGTTTGATCTGTAAACAGGATATAGAAAGCATTAAATCCTGTTGAGTCATCCAGGAAATATATAGCATACCTTCAATTCCACTGTAATTTTCTTGAACATCGACAATCTGAGGCGGACTACCAGGTGTTCCTGATGGCCTAAGAGGCGTTGAGGGCTTATCAACTCGATCCTCCAAATCCGCAATACTAGGTCGTCGAACTTCCGTACTCGGACGTCGTCTCTGTATTTCACATCCGGCCATTCATTTAAATACATAATTTTCCCACAGGCTTACATCAGATTTACAATAATACAAGACACAAGCAAACATGATGCAAACTCACATTGCTAAAATACTTGGAAGCTTTGAAGCAGCAGAATTAGACAAAGTTAAGAGTTATAAACTGAATATACTACAGTAGAAGTGATGAGTTAGTCCACGTTAATTTAATTACCGAGGTCAAAATCATCCTACGTGGAGTAGTGAGAAAATCTAATATTTTCTAAGATCTAATATTTAAATTATGAAAATATCTACACGAGGAAAGACGAAGAAACAACTAAAGGAATGATTGATTCGATGGTTAACTAGTAAATCAATAAACAACATTTGCAAACAACTCCGTTTCTAAAAAAACACTACAAGAAAGACGTCAGCATCTACGATCCATCCTAGGCAATGGAGAGTCTAAGAATTCTAAGTAGCCTTTTCCTCTCAACGTTTACGGATGGCAATTCACTCATGTCACGGGACATTGGACAAAACAAAAGGACAATGGAAAAATCATAGTTTGGCAATTCAAAATAAAAAAAATAAAATTGGATAATTTTAGGAGAAAAATAAAAAGAGTGACAGGATTCTGGAGTAGCGCTCGACAGAATCAAAAGGAATGTCAAATTAAAGATAAAGATGTAAAAATCTGAAAGAATTTTGACATATTGCTGGAAAATCATACTGCTCTTTTTTGACAGCAATAAAAATATTTCAAAACAAATAGTTACCGTACCTTTTTCAAAGAAAACGACAAAACCATGTACTTGTAGCAAATGTAGATCTGAATGATCTGAGCTTGACGTGGACAAAGACTCGTCAAAACGAATAAACAATCTACAGCTTGTTGACTAACGACATAACATGAGGACATTTGTTGCTTTAAATACTTGGACTCAGACACTTTAACAATTTTTCCAGCTACAATCATTCTAACCTCTTTGGGCTGCTGCCCAGCCGAAAGTAATTCTCCAGGACGAGGTCCTTTTTTCTGATGAAAGGAAAATCATAAATCATTTGTACTGGTTTCAATTATGGCGGAATATTAGCATTACTGTTACCAGAAGTGGACCATTGGGCATATTTCCCTATACAGAGTAACCTGGGATAAATTGAGGTGTAGGGCAGGTTGGATAAAATTGTGGATCAAAAAATCAAAATAAAAGAGTTGGAATAAATCGAGTGACCATGTCATTTTTGGAGGGTTACAGCGAGCGAGTTTCTTATTTTGTGGTGTGTCAAAAGGAAGACAAAATTGTATGCAAAAAACGTCAACTCAACCAATCAAACGTGTGCCTGTAGAAGCCATTTCATAACCCACCTTGTCCTCAAGTTCACCAGGCCGAAGTTTTCCCCTCTATACATACGGGCATAATAAGGAATCAGTAAGTAATTGTAAAGTGTACACGAATATTTGGTTTTGAGGAGATTTCCTGCCTCAAGATGGAAGAGATGACCCTATGACCTTTCGCTATGACCCTAAGAGAACTGAAGATGTTTGATATGGTGATTAGACAAATAAAGTAGATTAAAAAGATGCGGCACAGCCAGTTCAGCTCAATACATCGAAGACAGGCCATTTTGGGACAAGCGTCTTTTTGTCCACCAGGAAATAAAAATTAGAACAAAAATATTATTAATTTCGTAAAATAAAAAAATAAACACCATGAGCAAAATTAAAGTTGGTTAAAAAGTGATCAAGAATGCTGTCATGGCCGTCAAAGTCAGAGCCAACAAAAATCCAACCGAACCTAACCCAGCCCCTCACCTTTTTGTCGTCCAATACCTCTCCGGGTCGAAGCTTTCTACGCTCCTAATATAGTCACAAAATAAGTTTACCAAAATCTTGTATTTTTAAAAAAAATCAGAGGAAGCTTTTTATTAAGCTGCTTCATCAAGTGACCTACGCCTCATCCCTCCCTTTTTCATTCCTGCTGATCCAGATGTTAGAAACCCCCTATAATGAGGATGGTATGCGTAGATATGTACTACGTCCATTTCTAAATGAAGTCAATTGGGCATCAGGCATCAGATAACAATGGCGGTCATCATAGCATTATTGTGAAGTGGTTAAACCATGCACGCACCATCCAAAATAACGCCATTTTGGTATCCATTTATTTTTTAAATATCTTGTGCAAGGACCGTGTGCCTTTGGTATCTTTGGTTATGCTCTATCAATCACCTTAAAGGAAGATATCGTATTCGACAACGGATGCAGTGCCAACAATTCAAGGGGAAATAATAGAACTTTTTTTTACTCGTTTGTCGGAAAATAAATATTATGGAAAGGACGATTTTGTTAAAGCCCATGATCTAAATTAAACTTTTGATAAATATTCACATTATAAATACATTCAAACTATTATCAGCCGTTAATTTGTAACTGTCGATTTGATTTCATCTTTGTACACAATGATAAGAATTTGGTCTGATTCAATATAGGTAGGTCAAATGCCTGATTCGTATCGTAATTATGTCTAAATGGATTTAATATGGATTTTTAACTATAATTTTTAAGGAATCTTGAAAATACAAATGTTTTATGGTTTCTACTGAATCGAAATAAAACGCTGCTGTTAGGTTTAGAAAATTCATCACAAGGTCTTTAGCTTGTTTGGCAGTTGGCAGAGATCCTATGAGCTCATCTTTGAGCGGAAGCCCAGTTCTGAATTCCGTTGCCACGTTGGCGTTGGCATCCAACCATGAAACGAGGTTTACGACAGAACAAATGGGTCAATTGAGTCCCACCAATTTCCTGTTGTAAAGCACATGATGCCCAATTGACCAACAGTTCACAACTTCTGGACTTACCATTTTGATTTTGAGTACCTACCCTACTATACTACACTGACTTGAGTATCCTGAAAACGGTTCACTTGGGTAAATGTGCACTTGTGAATTGAGGAAAAGGTTACCTCGTCCGTAATGATGAGTGACGGTCTTCGCCCGCCTTCTGCAGGCGGAATGAGTGAGCCTCGTCTCGATGATGGCCCGCTTCCAGGTTCCAGAGACGTTTTCCGATCACCCACGGGCGTCTTCTCCCGGGACACTTCTAGTTTGGGAGCTACGAGTGATGGCCTGGGTCCGGATGCCTAAAGATAACGAGAGACGCTTAGGAAATCTCTTCCTGACACTCAATTATTGATGGAAAAGAGGGCTATTCTTAGAATTGAAGACGTGTAGATTTAGAACAGGGAACATAGCATCCATCAAAACAGATTAGACGGAACATGCGAATCATAACAGAACGGAACGGGAGCTCAAGATTAAACGGAGACATATGAACAAACTTCCGCTTGATGAGAATTGATGAATAGCACACAGACCCTGGCATGTCAATTATCCTCGTTGTCTGACTTTGACCCGTTCCAGGAAATAGGTAAGTAACAGCTATATGTAGTACAGCTTCGTCCTCTCGTAGTAGCAGTGAGTGGGGAAGAATGGAATGACAGATAATACAGCGAGGAGTGAGCATTTACAATCTTTTGTTCCGTGTTCACTGGGTTAGGTGCCAAGATCAACAAGGGCTTGAGTACCAGGGAACTTAATTAGGGAGACAGGGAACACATGCTACATTGGGACATGAGGCTTTTCGGGCTTCATCGGGCATATTGACATGAGACATCATTATTCATTCAGCTTATCCAGGGTCAAAAGGTTCAATAATGGTTCTTTGAGTTTAGTAAACCCTATAGTGGTGGTTTCCAATGCATATAATTCAAATGCAACATGCAGAATGTGGATTTCTGTGTTCAAATATGTAGTTTGTAATTTAACGAAACAATTTGCTTTAGGAACGATTAAATATCGACGACTTTTCGTAATTCTTAACAAGACAACTGTTGTTATGGGCGATGACGCCTTTTAATAAAATATTCAATTCTAACAATAACCGGTACGCGTCTCAGTGCTTCGTTTAGCTTAATTGTCAAAATATGTGCGGATTTTCTACGGTTCTTCGGAAAACGTGGCTCAGCTTCGTATTTACTAAAAAAGACTATTTCAAAGTTCAAGCCTGATATTTCCAATTGAGAAAAATAAATTCTACATAGCATTCACGTGAGTTAGGCGTTTAGTGGAAAAATATCCTGGGATTTCACCGTACAACGACCGATCTGGCTTTGAGATTTCTCACCTAAAAGAAAGTGTAATTTTTCGTAACCTAAGTACTGAAACATACAAAATGGATTCAAAATGAATTGCGCGTAGTACGGTAGCAATTAGCAATAACATCTTCGGTACGCAATAGAACATGCAATGGCCGTCCCACAATGAATAGTCGTACATTCGAGCGTTGGTATACAAGTAGACAATGTGTGAAGTGTGAAGGAAAGTATTGAACATGTAGGTGGAGCATACGCATTCCTCTTAAGGCTAGTCTATTGTTTTGAAAAAACTGTCGCAGGACCTTTATGCTAGGACGCGTGTTTGACTGTGGGTCTGGATTAACCACTTTCTGTGAATTTTAGCAACCGTTATGTATCTAACGATTTGCTGAACAGACGAGGAAACAACGCAGGGGTCAAACATCTAGCATGTCCTAGCACGCGGGTGCTCGACACGTATTTCAAACCAATAGGCGGCACTTATCGTGTGACAAAGGATACCTCTTCTGGGACCGCTTCTAATGTGCTGGGCGTGTGTGCTGTGTAATGTGTGTAATTGTGAGGTGTTGAAATGTTTGTGTCAGGCTCTGTATGTGTTGTGGTTGGTTTGTTTGCCAGCTCCTCATCATTTATTTTTACTATTATTATTGGTAGCGATGAACCTTGGTTTCCATAAAAACTGCTTGTGTTTAGTGAAGACGAGAGGTCGTTAGGTGAAGCTCTATGGAGTCTAATTCCATCATCCGACTAGGAGTCAATTGTAATTAGGTAGGAATTTCACGTATTATATGCATTAGGGGTAATGAAGCTAGACTGAAAAAATATACCTTGGTCGTTTCAATCTTGGGAGGATCAATGACCATTTTCCCAGGTGGAGCTTGTTTCGGTTGAGCTTCCACAACTTTGGGCTTCTCAGGCTGCGAACGTGATTGAACAGACAATGGAAACAGAAACAGAACATGGACGTCACATTTACAATTGACGAAAACAATGTACTAGTGTTGGGACAATGTAAATGTGACTTTGCACTAAGTAAACGACAAATGCAGCTGAACGTTTAAAGTTTCTGACCAGACTGCACGGACAATTGACAGACAAATGAAAAAGTTTGGATGAAATAGTGAAAGGATCCTTGTACAATATAAAATCTTGGAAATGCATTAGAATTTAGGACAGAACAAGTTATTGGACAACTGACCTCGCTTTCTGACATCGTGGCTTGACCCTTCTTCGGTCCGTCAGTAATCTTTGATTGAGATTCCTCCAAGGGTTTAGTTTTCTTAACTGAGTCAACAACTTTGGCCTCTGGTTCGGGTTTCTAGGACATAGGACAAGCTCAACATGTAGGACAGTGGACAATTTAAAACTTGACGAAGAAACGACAGAATTCTGACTTCCTGTCTCACATACATGAACAAAATTACACTGAAGAAGAAACAACGCACAAAAGGAACATACCTTTTCCTCGACCTTCTTCTTCTCTTCGACCTTCTTTTCCTCAACCTTCTTTTCTTCGGCTTTCTTTTTTTCTTCGACTTTCTTAGTTTCTTCCACTTTCTTTTCCTCGACCTTCTTTTTCTCTTCAACTTTCTTTTCTTCGACCTTCTTCTCTTCTACTTTCTTCTTTTCCTCGACTTTTTTCTCTTCTACTTTTTTCTCCTCGACCTTCTTTTTCTCTTCTACTTTCTTTTCCTCAACTTTCTTCTCCTCAACCTTTTTCTTCTCTTCTACTTTTTTCTTTTCTTCTTTCTTCTCCTCCTCCTTCTTTTCTTCCTCTTCCTTCTTCTTTTCCTGTTTTTCTGCGAGTATTTTACAAGGTTAAGCATTCTAGTGGAGAACAATGGAGATGGCATTATTGACTTATTGTACCTTTCACAACCAGTTCCGCCTCTGACTCATTCTGTCCAAACTCGTTCTTGACTACAATTTTGTACGTTCCAGAAAACTCTCGCTTGCATTCAGAAATGGTAAGTCGGGCAATTTTTCCATCAAAGGTCAATTTCGTCTCACGCGATTCTCGGATAACTGTGGTATTTCTGTAATTTGAGATTATTTTTGAGCATTATGAACGACATCTAGCTTCGTGGAGAGTATTTCAGTACTTGGTGCACTTACTTGTACCATACAATTGTGACTTTCTTGTCCAATTTGATCAGTTCACAGGACATTTCAGCACTCTTTCCCTCTTCAACAGTCTACGGCGTAACAAAGAAAGTTTGAATATGATTGAATCAATATGAAAAATTGTGATTGAAATTCAATGGGTAGTAGCAGGTCGTCTTTAATATTCTCAAATGTCTGGTAAATGCGCTTGAGTTTATTTAGTCGTGGTTTACAGTCATAAATGGAATTTCGAATTCACATTTTGAATCCACAAGCATGTTGCGATTTCACCCAACCCAAACAGAATAACCAATTTTGAGTGCATGTTTTGAAAATATACCAATTAACAATTGAAATATCTCAGAGGTGCCACTTTTTCATTGTCAGAAATCTTGAGCACCTTACCGTGTATTTGAGCCCTTGAGCAAATGAAGGAGCCTCTCCCTTGGGTTTCTCCTCATCAGGAATTTCAGTCACTTCAACAATTTGAGAACTGGCCTCACCCTTCTCGTTCTTGGCCACAAACTTGTACGAACCCTTGTCCGATTGGCTCGCTTGGTTGATTTCCAGTTGAATTTTGTACTCTCCCTGAAATAGAAAGGCATTTTTTTAGTGTCATTGGGCTTGTTGAATGTCGACGTGAGGTGAGATTGCAAAATTCGCTGCATACTCATACAGCAGGAGTGCACTGAGGTCAAACTCGATTCGACTATTTCTTTCAAATAAGATAATACCATGGCTTTTAGTTGCAATTTGCGTCGGTAAAAGCATATATAAATAAATTCATTTCTAAATTCGGAATTATTGCGAATGAAATCAATAGGTTTCAAGGATCGCATTTTCGTAGTGATTCCAATGTATCGTATGTATGTTAATCAAAATATGAGCAACTTTTGGGTCAAATATGGCTGAAGAGTTCATGAATACCTTTTCAACTTGTTCGACTTTGTAGACGCGTCGGTTGTCTTCCTTGACAACGGACTTTTCCTGGAACCACTGAACTTGTGGCGGAGCAGCGCATCGAACCCGGCATTCAATCACAATTGTGCGTTTCTTCTCCACTCGAATGACCTTGGGTTTCTCGCGAATAACTGGCGCAACTAAAATTGACAAAACATAAAATTTTCATCAATATTGATCAATCGGTGCACCCTTTGATGCTATTTCGAAGAACGAACTTACTTTCAATATTAAGTGTTAGATTGGCATTGATTTCCCCCATTTCATTTTTTATGTTACACTTGTATAATCCACTTTCTTCAGGTTGTGGATCCTACGAACACAGAATGACATATTGTGCATAAGAAAGTGTGCTAGCTGCACGTAGCCTTGAACTAAATTAATACCTACCTTGATTTCTAGAAGAATAATGTAAATTCCATTTTCTTCCTTGATACTGATTGAGAATTTGGAAGAAGATGTGACTTCCTTCCCATCACACACCCATTTGAAGGTTGGTTTGGGATCAGCCTTTACTTTGCATTCCATTCGGATTAGTTTCCCATTTTGTTCTGAAACGATTCGTGGTTTCTCAGCAAACGTTGGGGCCGTTCCTGTTGGTTCTGGCTCGGCCTCAATGTTCAAATTCAGATTTGCATTGGATTCCCCATGAGGATTCTCCACGTGACATCTGTACGTTCCGCCGTCCTTTCCGCTCGGATCCTGAAAACACGTAGAATCATTCCAGCTATGCATTTTGTTTGTTAGGCCCGAGCTGATCAATGGTCAACGGTCACTTACCTTCAGTTCAAGAATGAGATCGAACAGATCCTCCCCAGCTCCCACAGTTTTAAACGTGACGCGGGATGACTGTTCAACTTTGGTTGTACCCCTGTACCAGGTCACGGTGGGTTCAGGGTTCGCTTTACACCGACAACGCATTGTGATAAGTGAGCCGGTGGCATTGGGTGTTATTTTGGGTTTTTCGACAAACGTGGGTGCAATTCCACCGTCGTCGGCACCTTGAAGTTCATAAAGAAATCCAAAGTTACCTTCGATGGTCTCAACTGGGAAACGACTTAATTAAATTGTAAATTTTGAGAAACGAGAGAAGAAAGAGGCATCGTCACATGTACAAGAACATTGAACTAAATCATAATAAGAAGATTCAGTATTAGCTTTCACTTCACTCTGAATAGTACGACTTCTTCCGCTGACATTCTTTTGTGGAAAAGAGAAACCAAACAATTACAATCCTTCGGACATTGTGAATACAAAATGGAGACGTTCAAGAGAAAAGGAAAAGGTGAATCATACGGTTTCGTTGCACAGACACAAGAGAGAAAAAGAAACCAAGAATTAATGATTCAGCCCCAAAGATGTTCTCTGTTCTGTTCGTTCTATTTGGATCCGGACATTTTTTTTTTTGTAAACTGAACTTGTCAATTCCTCTCTCCGATTGAGGTACTGAGTTTTAGTTACAACTTGACACAAGCATGCAATTAGGAGATTAGACAACTTCCTTCTGTCAACAAGGAGTTAGATCGGGTGAAGACTCAAGGCGAGAGGTCAGGCACCCGGGACGGAAGTCATGCTCAGGTTTTTAGCGTGAGAGATCAAAAGAAACATTTTGTGATTAATCCCAGACAGAAATGGGCATATTGGTACGAGAGAGTTAAAGGTGAAGTGTGGCCGAAATGTGGTTACCTTGGAAGTTGAGCGCAATATTGGCATTACTTTCTCCAAACGCATTAACGGCATTACAACGGTAGTTCCCGCCGTCGGACAGTTCCGGATTTGAAATTTCCAGGCAGAGCAGGTACGCGTGTTTCCCTGTTTCCTTCGTTGTCATTTGGATTCGATCTGTGAGGCTGATAGCTCGGGTACCTTGGAACCACGTGATTTCGGGCAAGGGCTCTGCTTCTAGAATGCACTCCATTACGAGCAGATCACCCTTCTGTTTGATGGCGGGTTTCTTGGGAAATCTTGGTGGTTTTCCTTCGGGTATTCTGTAAATAAAGATATATTGTTTGTAAGTGTATAAGCTGCGGAATCGTATTGTTTGGAAATAATGTGTGCTGAAACATTTGGGCAAACAAACAGGGTGGGCGCGTAAATTCACTTCAGTTTCGAAAAACTCCTTCCACCGACTATATTTTCAGTATAAAATTCAGGCAGCAGCATTTTTCAAAAGGGGGATCAATTCGCTGTCCCACCCTGTATGTTGACAAATGGCCATGTTCGAACTTCAAATTGAAACAAATGAATGGAAATCTGGTTTTCTAAAGCTTTATGCCCAAAAAACGAATTTGACACAGGACTTACTTGAGCTTCCCGCCACCGCCCTCAAAATTGAGACTAACAATGGCCGTGGCTTCACCATGTTCATTTTTGGCTATGGCCTTGTACTCGCCTTCATCTTCCGACTCAGCACTGGAAATGGTGAGTCGTGACATGTAGTACACTTCCTTCGTTTGTTCCTTGACGAGCTCAGCTTTGAAACGAGATCCTTTGACAAGTTTATTTTTATGGTACCTGGAATACAAATTCGGAATAAGAAATGGGCTCGATGCTCACGGATTACCATAGTCCTGGTTCAATTGGCTCACCATGTGACAGTGGGTTCGGGTTCAGCTGCAAGGCGACATTCGAAGGTGATGGATCCGGAGTCATCTTGGCGAATAACAGGTCGTTCAGTAAAACTAGGTTTAACTGGGTTATTGCTTCCTGAATCTCCTAAATTGAGGAACGAACCTACGATCCGAAGGGTTAGTAATTGGCATCAAAAGAAACATCCAACATTCAACAACACACAACCTGACACGGCTTATTTTTTTGGAACTTTTTTTTTACTTGGTGGAACTAATTAGGATAATAGTCAAAGAATACTGGCGAAAAACCGTACTGGGTTGACTCTAAAGCTAACGAAATGCCAGAAGGAAAAAATGAGCTCAGTAACCTTGTCCAACTGGCGGAATATTTTAAATAGGTCAAGAACTCTAAAAATTCCCTAAGTCGGACAAGACTAAGGTGAGTTGGGCTGAATTGGCAAGGATATTTTATTCTAAACGGGCGAAAAAGCACTGGTTAATGCACAGCTTCTATGATTACACATGACTGCTCACAGAAGATTATACAAGGCACTATACTCAATTAGAGAGAGAGAATTGAGCAGTTCGTCACCTGACGCTGACGCCTATACAACTTTATAGGGAACTTCTCGGAAATTCTTCCCTTTCTCCCGAATATTTGGGACGATGCGACATTTTAGAAAATTTCAGAAATACGAGAAACTTACTGTCGAAATTGAGACTGATGGTTGCATTGCTTTCTCCCAATTCGTTTTTAGCAGTTACTTTATACTTTCCCGCATCCTCCACGGCCACATTTTTGATCTCCAGTACTGCTTTAAATAGGCCCTCCTCTTTTTCTACAATTAACTGGAAAAACACGAGAATCACGTTTAGCCAAATTCAGGGATTCTTCTGAATCTGCCGCCTTGTTCATGATGTAACACTTTGTTGTCATGGATTGGAATGACATGAACCGACTTCCAAAGAATGCCCTTGCATGGCGCCAAATTCAAAACAAAAATAGCTCCTTAATTCTAAGCTTATTCATGAAATTCCATTACACCGACAACAAGCGGAAATAGTTGTGTATTCTGAAGATTCCGTACTTTGTGTCGACTACTACTGGCAACTGGCGCTCCGTCATGGAACCAGGCAACACTTGGTTTTGGATCCGCTTTGATTTTACACTCGAACAGAAGCCTTCGTCCATCTTCTTCCTGTCGTATCACTGGTTTCTGTGAGAAGCTTGGGGCCACACCGTCAATTTGCCTAATCAAGATTATGGTAAAAAGGTTAGTATTGAGGCGCTGAACAATGATCGTCTTTCGTGTACAGTGCAGAGTTCTCCATGAAATGCAAGGGATAAGGTTGATCTGGCACACGAACTGCAAATATGTAGCTTCTTGTTGAGGCCTCGGGTTCGGAAGTTGAAGGGGAAGGATTTTGTGCTAGGCACGTTTGGCTTTATTAAATACTCGTTAATTGCCAGATCCAGGCTTTTTTTTTTAAAATCATATGGAGGCCATGAGATCATTTCCTTTGTCATAATTTTAATCTGTATTTAAAAGTACGATCAACCTATTCGATCAGCCTAAAACACGAGTTTACTTGCGTTGAAACTCGGTATCGATATGCAGGTGACGCCGATGCATGGTTTGCTTGAAGGCTTAATACATGCATGTTTTAATTCATATTCGGACCCATTTATAGTGCATGCGAACCTTTCCTTAGTAGTATAAATCTAGCATTGTTCGAAGGTTCGGCGTTCGGCATACTTTATGGGTCAAGATTCAAGATGAGCTGGGAAGCAGATACCTGGTTCCGCTCAAATCCATATGCCTGTCAGTGATGTCAAGTAAATCCTTATCTTATAAACAACCCGACTATCTGCTAAACATCAGCCCATATTACCATGGGCATGCAACCACTACATCCACAATAAATGGATCCCAAATCCCTCTGACCTACAAAAGAAAACTTGTTGCAAAAAATTTCAAGTTGGAAACCGTTTTGTTTGCTTATTTAGGCACCTTTCACTGTACGTTTGGTCTGCGCTGCAATTTTCTGTTTTCAGTGAGGCTAGCCGAATTTAGAATTTTGTAGAAGCGGAGTCTAATATATAAACGTCTGCGTGTTTCCGCAAAATGAGTAATCGTTTTGTTCGAAGCCAGAAGTTGGGTATAAAACTTCGTTTGCAATGTCCTTGGAAAGTTCTTTCTACGAGTTTCCCAGTACTTTCGGCTTTTCTATCTTTAAGCTCGAGCATCAGTCACCCAGAAAAATGACAGTTATTTGACTCCAGGGTGGGCAGGGAAAGCTGGCAAAAATTTGCGATGTACCTAAGCTACACTTGCCCTCTCTGCATTTCTGCGGTATGCTTCAAATGACCTTGCCTACGTATTTTTTGTTCAATCCGATGGTGCAATCATTAATGAAACCCATTTTGACAGCTTTAATTGGCGTGGAAATGATTTGAAAAGTTGACTTACTTTTCACGTGGCTCGTCGACAGCTGCAAGAAATAAGTAAAAGAGAAACAAAATTAATAATTTGAGCATATTATTAGATATAGCATAAATAAAAGTACATGTTCATGACGCAGCTCATCTTTCATAACCTAACACTTAGTGCTGAAACGTCGAAAGTAGTACTCGCTTAACATTTGTGGTAACAGGACATTCCATGGCGTATGGCGTATGGCGTACGACCTAGCTCGAAGAGCGTATGATAAATGCTTAAAACATGGCATCGCGAGTCAAGATCAGAGACCAGCGCTTCTGGCTAGAATTCCTTGAAGCTTGGCAAAAATACGGAAGATTCAGTGAATTCACAAAATGTGCAAATTATCTATCGGCTCTGCACACTGCATGACAGTCAAATAAAAATCAAGAACGCCCAGGCAGCAGAGCAAACCAAGTCGAATTTCTTTTCCTATCTAGTAGCTACAAATGGAATTCCCATCCTCTATCTTACCATTCATCGCATCATGTACAACCACGGAAGTTAAGCCTGTGTGCGTGCACAACCTGGTAACATGATCACGAAGACTACTTGACCTTGCTGGGTTCGCTCTTTTAGATAAGAACATGATAAATTAATATCCTTTTTCATTGCTGGAAGAAATTGAATTTATGCTGGACTTAATAGGCATAGTTGGGCAAAATAGCGCAATTTAAATTCGTATTTTCAATAATTTCCAACCAGGATTGTACTTGTATATGTATTTATATTTTGGAAAGCAGTCTCCAAGTTATATTCTCTAGCTGGAACTGGTCAAACTACAGTTCTGAACATTTTTATGAAATCTTATTCATCTTTCATGCTTAGTAAGTTTGATTCTAAATAATGGCGGATCGAAATTTTGAAATCGTGCTAAGTTGCAAGGTTTTTACAGTGAATAGACCTCCAATACCTACTTCAAAAATGTTCACATAAATCATGGTATTGTTTTTGAACAAATCTCATGCTCGGATTTTGAGATTTGCAATTTGTATTTTCAATATCCGTATTTATAATTTCTCCAAAAAGTCGTTATTTAAGCACTTGTAATTTGAAGTTTGATTTTACCAAATTTTTTACATGCCTTTTTTTCGTCACTATGTGACAAGGTTTCTTTGCTACTATATTTTTTCGCAAGAGAGACAAACACTGAAACTCACGACTGAAATTGAGATTGATGGAAGCAAAGACTTCGCCATGCTTGTTCTTGGCTTTGACTCGGTAAAGACCCGCATCAGACTCGACGACATTGTCCAATTCGAGTACGACAGAGTACTTGCTGGTGGCGATACTGGTTGTTTTGAAGACGGTTCGTTTATCGGGCGAAAGCTCTGTCTCTCCGCGGAACCAAGTGATGTCGGGTTGTGGTGCGCCGACTAGTTGACATTCGAAGATGAGCCGATTCCCATCGTCCTCCTGTCTCAGTTGTGGCTTCTGTGTAAAAGCCGGCACCGACTCGTCCGCCGCCCCCATCTTCTGACCTCACGCCACTCTTCCGTGGCTCCGCCTCTGTCGTCCACCACCCTTCCCTTCAATTGGGCTCCACACCTGGAATCACAAATCAAATTGAACTAATCAGCATTGTTTCATTCTTGAATACTGTTTGTTCAATTTATTCAGCACCTAAGTACTGATTTTTCATAATTAGCCGGGTTACAGTAGTGCTTCCTATATAGCCCGTGAATATCAGTATCAATCCAATTGACAAAAGTTTCGAAGCACCATTTTCAGGAATATCACACATGTATGTGCAGTTGCGCATTGTCAGTGTGGATTGAGCTTGTGAGCAACCGAGTTGTATGACAATAGGTCATCGCCAAGCATCCGGCATGTTCATCTTACGACGGAGAGTAAACAAATTGGAATTCCGTGGATTTCACAAAAAGCGAAGTTCCAAAGAGCATGTCACATTCCTAGGTATTGAAGACCATGTGATGATCAGGTTAGAATATGTGTAATGTGTGCTTCGTTTCGTTATAGCCAAGTTTTGAACCCAAAAGAAGAAACGCATACAAACAATACAACATATTTACAGTGGCTGTAGACTGCTAATTGGTTAGATTGGCGTGTGTTAGAAACGGCCGGCAACGCTCGCCAATGTCGTTTTGGTTTGACCTTGAGTCAACGTTAGGGTTTTAAATCCGGTAACGGTAACGGTAACGGTAGCGGTAAGTAACGGTAACGGTAACGGTAATATTGAATGTTACCGGTAATTTTAAAATATGTAGAAAAATAGATAAAATGACCAGGAAATGAAACGTAAATGATTTGCTCTCTTAACGTGATCAAGAGAGCAAATATTATCATCGTGCATTGTATTGTAATTTTTAATCCTAAGCTGACAAGAGTGAGGTGACCCCTCTGTGTGATGCTCATAGACTAATGCATTCAAAACTCAAACAACCACGAAATGAAGATGAGACAACAATCGACGTCCATACTGAATATGGTTCATCAGGTCACGTACTGTTCCGTTTTGTCTGTTGTTGAATTTATTGTTGATAATTGCCACTTCTACTCATTTAAGCAGTTATATTGGCACACGTCATACGTCATACCTAAGGCGAAGCGAAAAACAATCACTGTACGAATACCCAGCCTACTAGATAGAATAGTCGGTGTATTAGCCCAGTCACAGTATTTTCAACTCTAATCTGTCGAGTTTACTAGTTAAAGTATAAAATGGGCAAGGAGAAATCAGACGTTTGGAGCCACTTTATACAATCTCATCGTCACTGATAATCTGATAATAAGTTTTACGGAGAGTGCAAATATTGCAAGGCACCGACTTTGATTTGGTGACAATCGATCACTGATGTGTCACAAGATGTTGGATCGCTATCGGAAGCCATCTTCTCAATGCGATGTACAACTGTTTCTATTGAGAGAACCTTTATAGCACATATTCAGGGATCCACAATAAGTCCAAAAACCGAATTCTGACCGCTAGAGCTCGATAAATGGTCAAGATTGCCCATGACCGGCGTCTGAAATGGAATCCCCGTTCTCCAAAATATTCCTCTTCGGAAAACGAAGATTCAGCAACTATAGCAGAGCACCCAGATGCTGAAGTAGAAGGACAAGGTTCAGTTACATTGGAATCCGAAATTGAGTCTTTAAAAAATTTTGCAAACAGCCGGAGACTGACGCCGAAGACAATGACAGTGCCTAGTTTATTGAAACCCGGGACATTTTGACATTGTACATATTTGACTATCAACTCAACAGTTCATAAAATGCTATTTTACCTATCAGAAACACAATTGTTTTACCTATTAAAGTTTTTCCAAGTTTAAGTATTCTTTCTCAGTTTTCACTCTTCATTTTCAATTTTAAAATAAATTTAACGCAATCGGTAACATTACCGGTAACGTTACCGGTAACTTACCGGTAACGGTAACGAAAATCATTGTTACCGGTAATTTAAAAACCCTAGTCAACGTACGATAGTGATCATGAAGTCTGGTGTTCTGATAAGACTATGTAGCTTTTAGCTGCTGGGCTGAGGAAGTTACATCTCAGTAGTAGAGTGAATCTCTCCTGCCATTTTTATTTGTAGTCACATTCTACATTTTAATCTCCAGCAACGTCATCACATCAGTCATCACCAAACCAGTCGTCAATCACTTTTTCCAAACTTGGAAAATCATGCTGCAATACATCAATCCAGTCACCAGTGCTGAAATTTTTGTCAACCCTTCACCAATTGAAAAATGGAAACCGGATGCATCCACCCACCCACATTCAAAAGAGAAACTGAAGATCAGCTAAACGAGAACACTACGTGTGAGTGCCAAAGGCAAAAGTGTCAACATAAATTACGACAAATGATTCAAGTGGTATATCTTAATTCTTCCCTTGCCCGGAGTATCATTCGTTCGCCACACGATCTTGAATTTGCCAACAAATTTATGGGATTTTCAAAAATGCATAATGCAAAAAAAAGCGAAGCAAGAATTTTGTCTATAAGGCAATCCCAAGGTTTTTGGAAGCCCCGAAACTGAACTTTTGGCAAACCCGTAGATTCTTAATTTCACTAATTAAATCTAAATCACTTAAAATTCGTCATCGTTCTTTACTACTGTGTGTACAAGAAATACAACATTTCCATGGTAGCACTGAATTCAACATCTGTAATTCGGGAAAAAAACTAGCCTTCTACCACCAATGCACATCGTAGCAATAACAGCAGCAGCCGCATATGGTTCAAATTAGGGATTCTGGTGAAAAATGCTGACACATATTGGGCGACAGGAGAGGATTCTGCAGAAAGGATTCACGTGTTGTGCTAACCTCGTTCTCTGCCTTAGGAAAACATACAGAGTCTTCATCTTGTTAGCATTAGCTACTAGCTACTAGCTACTGCTCAATTTTGCTTACACTCGATTCCCAAGAAGCTGGTGAAAAATTTGCTTTCCAGCTATAAAAACAGTGATTCATAATTCTGAATGAGTTAAATTTTTTAGAATTCGCTTCAATTCTGCCTTCCTCTTCAGAGCGATTCTAGATTTCATCGGGTCAATTGTCAATAAGCATCGCCCCATTAAAGCAGCTGCATTTCTTGAAAGATTGTATGTACAATTCTAAGTGGAATGTTTGACCCTCACTCAAGGGTCAAGTATCTGAAAACAACTAGCATTCGATATACGATACAGGTTCAGCACGCAATATTTAAGTTAGAAGTTAAAGTCAAAATGAATCAAGCATAACGTGACACGTGACGGTTCTGACAGCATAAAACTATCGTTATGCCTCAGCTTTTTAATTTTACGCTGTTGTTTCTGTAATACGGCTAGCATACTTGGAATTGTTATTGAAATCGTATGTACTTAATTAAAATTAAAGAATTACTTTGCCAATTAAATTACACAGACTGAAACTGCATTTTTTTCCACATATCAATTTAAACTAACTCTAATGTAGTTTTATTTCCAAATTGGAAGTTTTTTTTGTGTTAAATGCTGAGTGAAATATACACAAGGAAGTACCGCATTACATAAGTACATAGTATGTGTAAAATTAGAAGATACAGGAAAAGATGGGCAAGCGTCATATCGACCAAATAAATAAAACGTGGGTGGTTTAAAAATTCATTTTTCATTCCCCACAATAATGTAGAATAGTCCGAAATTGCAAATGGTTTCGTTTTTGTGGTTAAATTTAAATAATCAGAAAATGTTATGAGTTGAGAATGCTTATATAAATTCTGAATTGCAAATTACGACGAGATGCTCAATACGACAAATTACTAAATTACAATAAGCCTCTGGCTGCAAATAACGGCAGTGTTATTAAAATAATTTTAAATTACAAGCATTTTGCTTAGTCTTGAGTAAATTCTAGTTGCTTTGTGGGCCTAGAAGCTAAACTATGGAAAGTTGCTTCCAGCCAAAAACCGCGACAAACCAAAAACAGCGACACGTTATAACCTAACCTAACTTAACCCAAGGTAAAAAAATCAGTGTCGCGGTTTTTGGTGTCGCTGTTTTTGGAGTAGCGGTTTTTACCTGTTACGTGGAAATTCACGTCGCATCGAAATTCATGAGAGTCAATTTTGCTCGTTTAATCGCTATTAACCAATTGTACGGCCTGCAAGGCTGCTGCCTTTCAGACCAGAAACACGGAAAGCATCACTGTGACACTCTGTATGTAGCAACTATGTTGTACATCAACTCATGTTGAGCAGATAGAAGTTTCGGAGAGACAGATCCGTCTTTGTCAGCCTATCTTGATCGTTAGACAATTGTAATTTGAAGGTATGGGGCATTGAACAAAGGGAAGCTGTTGAGACGTCCTATGAGGCCATCCAAGTTATTTTGGAAAGAATCCTCCTGTTGCTTTACCGTAACGCAATTCCTTCGTCAATAGGAGTTGATCAGTGAGCAGTGAGCATGGATTAAGTATAAATAGGCATTTAGCAACTCCGCTCGTCGTCTGCTTCTCGAAGGACAACACGGGAGTTTGCATTCCGCACTCCGTTCACTGCATCTGTTTGCACTCGTCATCTGTCAAATTCCTTGCGTAATGCAAATCAGATAAAAAAACAACTTGAAATACGGCCGATTTCCACTCGGGTCGTAAATACTTCCTCGTCCCTAGTACAGGGTGGATTGGATTAGATAATTGTGTCTTCTTCTGAGTAGTGGAACCGAATATCCAAGGCTTGGCACCATGTTTCACTCAAAATATTGCCGACTAAAGGGTAGAATTTTTGAAGCCGATTAAAGACCGCCTTCGACATTTTTCAATGAAGATTACGAAGATGATCATGACGTTGACATGGGAAAGTAGTCCTGGTACCCGCGATATTTCGAGGAAGAAAAATGAAGTTTAACACCGGAGGCACTATCAGTGTTTCAAAGGTAGCGCAGCGCTGCTGCTCTAATTACTCGTGCCTGCGAGCTTGGTTGTCTGTCAAAAAAGCCAAGACAATACGACGTCTGCCAACAAGCTATCCTAACCTACAGTAAATGACAATTACTTGTTCCATGTGCTTCGGAAAAAGCTAAGCTGACCTAATTCAACCGTTCGGAAGCTTCTGGATTGGTGGTTTGCGTGGTTCTTTTGACGTGCTTAAGGGCTAATAATGTTTGTTATATATTTTCGAAATACCTTAGAAAATGCCTTAGAAGCTGATTTAAGTGATTGAATTTTAATGAAACATAATCAAAAAGTTCTCAGTTACGTTGTTCCGGTTGCATTCGTTAAAAAATGGAACTACTTAACATCATATCCACCATTGTGTTGTGTTGTGTTTACAGACTCTGAACCACGTGAGCTTGTTTGGCACGGAAATGGAATAAAAAAAGCTTGATTCTCAGGAATAATGAATTGGAAGTTTGGAAGAGAAGACTTCAAATGTTCAAATTCGCAAGAGATTTCAAATATTGAGTCTATTGTATTGGATTTGGGATTCATTGCAAAAGTTTCTGAGCGGTATTAAATGTTGATACGTATTTCCGTAAAACTTTAGCGAATTTAGGTGAGATTCACGCCACAGCTACAAAGATTTTGAAATTGCAAAACTACAACAAAGTGTACGATGCAACATCTTTGAGCATGATCTTTATCAAATATTTTAAGACGAGTTGTACGTTCTAATTAAATTTTTAGGGTGTAAAGTATCCATTAGTACCTTGCTGTACGTTTTACTGAGGTGTAAATTGACAGTTTCTGAAGAACTCATTGTGACTTAAGATATCAATAAATCTTGTGCACCAATCAAAATTCCTCAACAAACAAATTATATAAACACAGCACGAGTTTAAAATATGAAAATAAACCTGCATCTTGAATTGAATTTGACTTCTTTTTCTCACAAAAATCCAATTGACAGATTTGCCAAAACTTTGGTGACTGTGACTAGTATTTTGTTAACAATTGTTTCAAACTGCTTCACTACATGCTTTAAGTTGGTACCTTATTTTGCACAGTTAAAAAATTCAGCTAAAACACATTAAGCCTCATCATACAACAGATCCAGATTTTTCAGCTCAATAAAATCAAGGGAAACTGGGTTAGAGGGTTGCTTTCTATTTTGAAAGGAGCTCAAGATTAGAAATAACAAAACACATGGAAACCTTGTCGTCTTAGACTTAATGTCTGCTTTCCGTATACTGCTTCACACAGATCACAGATGAGGCTGATAAGGATAAGATAATAAAACAGGGAAATGAAACACTCGGAATCCCAGCCTTGAAGGTTATGATCATTATGACTTTTCTCTCAGTGCTCCCTTTCATCCTTTGAACGTTAAAAATATTCCTGAGCAGGTACCTACACCTGTTTCTAATTCTTGGAGATCCAATTTATTTGAGTAATGAATAGCTTCCTTGTTTGAAAGCCAGGAGGAACTGAATCCATCAAAATTTTATGGACCATGCGCTGTCTAATTTAGAATTGAGGGCTTCTTCGGAATAAAACATTTCTTGTGTTGAAGGTTTCATGCCTTTGCTTACTGATTCTGACTATAATTACGTAGCTATTTAACACTTTTGAAAAATAAACTTTTAAATACCAAATCTAAGATTTTTTTTTGTTGCTCTTCGGCCGCTAAATATTTTGAGAAAAGATTTCCTGAAGCAGTGGCGTTGTTGCATTTGAAATTTCCCTAACCAAAGAAAACAATTGCAGCAACAGCTTGACTGAATATGATAAGCATTATCCAGCCAGACTCCACACAAGACAGAGTGTTCACCTTCGGAATTTGCACTTCCTCGAGATAGACATAAGTCAAGCCGAAAGCAGAAGAATTTGGGTCTTCACAGGGTTGTTGGATGTGATTTCATTTAATACTTGTGGTTTAATGCTATTTATTTTTATTTTGGCGTGATTTACAATCGACGAAATCAGCATGCATTTTAGATCACTCCCCACCCCATGATGGGAGGGAGGCATCGTCCAAAAAGTGTAGTTTTGTGTTTAAAGCATTTATCGAACTAAGAATATCCGAAAATAGTGTCACCCTGCCAGTGGAACGTGTACTGAATGCGCTTATTCTAAAAATGCGTCATGTTTACAAATACGCTATTCAAATCATGAAAATTGCATTAAATTAAGTCTCAGTATGATTGCAGTAATTTCTAAAAAAATTATGGAAAAATTTGCTGTAAGTATCTGGGCAGAAATTAAACAAAAATTATAAAACTCCGTGAGAAAATACATCACATTTTTTGATCATCCGATCATTTAATCCTAACATGGAGATTTCTTCGTAAATTGTGGTTTCAAACGTTAAGATATTGTGAAGAAAAGAAATTTAAAATTTACAACTTTCTAAATACAATATCATTGTGCTCATATGTGCAAATATTCCCTCACATTGACAGGCTTCATGTTTAGCATTTTTAAGGAGCACGCATTAAATTACGTTAAATCAAGATGATGCAATTTGACAATTGAATAGAAGCAATTTCAAAAGAAATTCAACGAAATTGCTATTAAATTCTATTGTGCGATTAAAAATTCTTCAACAATTTTGATTTCAGTTCAAGAATTCTTAGAAACGCGCTTCAACTCACATTTAACCAACCAGGGTTTTCATAAAAATGTGATTTTTACCTTCAAAAAGCTGCCTCCCTTTAAGCTAAAAGAAGTCCGGAAAAAGTATCGGATAAAGGATAGGATTCAAAAGCGTGATTTGGGACAACCCTGGATTCTTCTGCAGAATTGCGAGTGTGCATTTTGGAAGCCTAATCCTGGGTTTTTCATAGATAGCTTAGCTCCACATTATTATGCATATATATGTATAATATCCACTTCCATGCACGTATGGCCAAGAACTCAGGAAGTCTCGTTTTCTAATTTGGGAACTTTACCAAGTCTGAGCAAACTGAACTTATGACTATGTGTAAAGGGAAGAGATCTGTGGTTCTCGATTCAATCCAACTGAATCTTCTGCCTCCGCTTTTGTTTACTATTACATCTTGGATATTCCCATCTATTCTATTTCCGTAGGTGGCATAGACGGGTGTTCCTCAAATAAATTTGGACATTTAACTCCTATTTTTTAATTCACAGGAATTCCACTTCCTATTTCTGTTTTCCTTTCAATGATTTTGAAATATTTGATTCTACACATGCACAGTGCATTAAAATGTGAAAATTTAATATATTCATTCAATATGGGCTTCGGTTTGTCAAGGTCGGAGACCGGTCACAGCGCATGACCGATAACAACCTAAAGTAGGCGGACTAGCGTAAAATTTCGAATTTTCTCATTTTTAGAAGTGCATTCCAATTCGAATCGATCTATCTATTTGGTCAGATTTTCAATGACTGGAGTTCTCAAATCGGAATCTTCCTCGAAAACTCTCTTAAAAATGGCCGCTGCATGGAAAATTCAAACTTTGAAGGCACACGAAATTCAAACTTTACCTGATTTAAAAGTCACTGATGAAATCTAGTTTACAGAAGACTGGAAACGGAAGATGTTCGTAACTCGAGTCTAGCTACAACTTCACCAAAAATCCTTTCCTAATTTAATGTTTCGTGCTCGGCGTTGTTCTGTTCGATAACATGAAGTATATGTTTCAAGATACTCAAAAAATTCTCTTTGAAACGGGTTCAAACGGTTCGTCTCGTATTTTTTAATTCCTTTTGATTCTTCGACCACGCACACACACAATTGACAATAATCTGGATCTTGTTCAATTAATATCAATATCTAACTGGGAAGCTCACAAAGGTATTTTGTTTCAATTGATTTGTATTGAAGTTATTGGTCACAGCCTGCCTGCAAAAACTTTTGTGAGTTCTTCCCGTAGACCTCTCTGCCTTCCACACATCACAGAATCACAATCCAACTGGATCAAGTTGAGAAGGAAACCAAATCGGCTTTTGGGAAAATTCGGCAGTATAACGAGCCAGCCCTCTACATGCTCACTTAAAAATAGCTAACAGAACCAATTTTACTAGATTTTTTTTTGTGTCGGTCGGGGGTTTATCGGGTTTTGAACAGGTTTAGCATTCAGCTTCCTTGTTTGAAATAGTTGGTGGAAGCATAGTGGATATTGCAGATTCTTGCTGGGGATCTTGAGCTCTGCTATCTTGGGCTTTCTGCAGGCTAACCATATATGTAAGCTTGGGAAGCATTGGGCAAGGAGTGGAACATGAACCAAAAAATTTAGCACCATACTTCCGCTTACCACGCTACCTATTTTTTCAGTTCTTCTGAATCCCTTCCTGAAGTTGCAAAGGAAAAATCGAGAAAAAACTACAACTTTTCTAAATTCACCACCTCCTCAACCTGACTTTTTTTTTCGCCAGAGTCCCCGAGTCTTATTCCGTGATTCCATTCAGTGAGAGCAGGTAAGGCTTAGATTCTAGATTCGAGATCTGTGGAGGGAACATATGAGAGAGAATTGAGGCCTAGTCCGAAGGCTTTTCGTTTCCTGTCGACCGTGCACAGAAAACGACTCTAGTTTCCACTCCGAATAGTATTTAGCATATTTGTTGTAGCATTTTTTTAGAGGCTGGTCTTGTCCCAGGGTTGAACGGAGGCTAGCATAGAATATGCAGAATAGGTGCTGGTTTTTGAAATAGGGAAGTTACCATGCGATCAGTTGCTTATCTTATCAGCAGATTGAATATATCGTTTTCGATGCTAATCTGCAACTATGTAGGTAGTGTAGATAGATGCTTGGTATGTAGATATCTGGTATTTCGCAGTTACTTCACTTCATTGGGAATTGACATTCATTTTTCATTTAGGTAACTAACTTCAACCTAAAAAAAACTGGTTTAAACAAATCTATAAAGGCAAAACGACTATTTTAGAGTTGTGCCTCGGAGTCGGTAATGGCGGCGGCAGTATTTGGTAGATTTGACCCGGGGGCGACGGCGCGTTGATTTTAGGTAAAATTCTTTGGCAGCGGCGCAAGTGGCTGCGTGGACTGGGTTTCATGTTTCATCGTTACACACCATTTAAATATTAACTAATTCAACAATTCAAATTAAAATAATAATTACAGAATAGAATAAAATAAAATAGCATGCATACCATGCAAAGAAACAAATTTTGATCAACCTCTTGGAATACTTAAAATGCTGAACAATAAAACGATAATTACATCATCTAAGCTGAACGCCGATGCCATTATCGGCGGCTGGGTGACATAGCAGCCGCCATTATTTCAAAATAGACCGACATTTGAGGCTCACAGATCTTAAATGCTTCCAGTCAAAAACCGCGATTCCAAAAACAGCGACACCAAAAACAGCGACACGTTATAACCTAACCTAACTTAACCTAAAGTAAAGAAATCAGTGTCGCGGTGTTTGGTGTCGCGCTTTTTGGTGTCGCGCTTTTTTGCCTGTTACGCTCTTAAATGTTTTCTGGAATTCAAGTATTCAAACGCCGTGATTAATGTAGGTCTATAAGAATGGGCAGACAGTCAAGGCAAAAACATGATAAGAACAATTGTAGACTTTATTATCAAATTTATTATCAATATTTTATTATCAAGACTTTATTATAGACTCATTATCAAATCTATCTTACATAAATTAAAGAGTTAAAAAAAATTGTTGCATTTCCTAAATTCGAATTTAAGTAAGACTAATATTAAGTCTTTTAAATAGAGCCTTTAACCCGCACCTTGACATTAAGAATACCATTGGTATCTCCGAATCTCTGTTGCAGATGCGCTTTCAGATTTCGCCTGTCTTTTTGCAAACTCGGCTCTGCTGAATGCCATTCCAGGTAGATCTCAATGAATCCGTGTGCCACACATGCATCATAAACCTTCAGGAGGGGCTAAACATTCGTTTTAATTTCTTGGAACTAGCTCGTGCAGCTACCTTAAGACGACTAAGGAGAATCTGGTTCAACCGGAAACTATTACTTTATTTTTGGCTTCCCAAAGGTATTCGAGTGACCTTCTGGTCTTCTCAACTCTCAACTACAAATATTGAAACTACATGCACCTATTCAGCTCTAAGTTATTGAATATCTGTTGAAGCGGCCAGCACTGATTTCACAGCAGTGTCAAGACACGAGATCGATCATTATTTTGCTGATGTAAAATAAATAAGGCGTGCATCATCGAAGGCAATAAAATGCAGAACAAATATGCACTTCGTCACGCGCTAAAAAGAGAGAATAATTGGTATACAGATCTGTAAAGTCAAGTCAGCCAACTTATAAAATCGCAAAAAATTGAGAACACTAAAATCAAGTCAAGGAATAGAAATTCTGAATCAAAACCTAGCAAAGAAATTCGAACCGAAGACGAATATTAGTGCTGAATTTCTCATATGTGAATCCTTACGAATTCTTTCTTAAAATTGAAGCAACTCATGAAAGACTCTTAGCCTTGAAGTCTAAAGGAGAATCAAACCATCATAATAGTATAAAACTACCATCAGCTGTCATTGATGCAGTAAAAATTCAAAAATCTGGTTAAAAACGTGAAAATATACACAAAAGAATTAGAACAACATATGCAAATATGCCCTAAAAGCTGAAAATATGCGAATCTATGCAGTACTATATTCTAAAAGTTAGAACCTGATTAGTGAGAATTGTTAAAATAGGTAAAAAATTGAAACAAGCGCTGAGCTCCGCTCAGCCTTGCATGTGGCACCTAGCGCCACATGGGTCTTCGCCACAAGCGCTTCGCGCTCGTGCGCGCGCGCCTGCCGGAGCGAATACAAATTTATCTATTCCGAACAGTTTTATTAATTTTATTTTTGAAAACCAATAAAATCTTCTTTCGTTCTATTCGATTTTATTGGTTTTCACATATCAATTGGGTTGAGTCAATTGGGGCTTCAGAAAAAAATAAAACAAAACACGATTTTTCAAACTTTGACCCCCGATTTGACCATGAAGGAAGGGTCGAATCGCTTAGGTGATACGCGTTGTCCTATCTTCATTTTATGAGAGCTTTCCAACGCCGTATCGGTCTCGGCTTTAGCTAGCCAGGGACATCGATCCGCCACCGCCAGCAAGAAAAGTCAACTAACTATAATATAGGATACTTAATTAAATCTTCCAAATTTATTTTGACCGCCTTAATGACCTCCGAATCGATCGGGGTTTTCAACATCACTGCATATTGGGTGAGTACTCTCTTAATATGCAGTTACCCGGGATATTTACAAATTTTCGGTTTTGGGGCCAAAATGGTAAGAAGTGAAATTTGACCTTAACGGGTCCAATTAAATATGATAAAATTCTACTCGATTGAGGCGTTGTTTTGATGTACTACTCGACCGGGTTGAGTCAATTGGGGCTTCAGAAAAAAATAAAACAAAATACGATTTTTCAAACTTAGACCCCCGATTTGACCATGAAGGGTCGAATCGCTTAGGTGATACGCGTTGTCCTATCTTTATTTTATGAGAGCTTTCCAACGCCGTATTGGTCTCGGCTCTAGCTAGCCAGGGACATCGATCCGCCACCGCCAGCAAGAAAAGTCAACTAACTATAATATAGGATACTTAACAAAGTACAACAAGCCCTCGAAAAAGTGTTTCTGCAAAAGAATGCGTTTCCTAATAATAAATAACTACCAATTCAAGGAATTTGAATAAAATATATATTATTTTGCACAAAAAACTCATTACGACTCGGTAAACCTAAATAATTGGTGAATTCTCCGATTCTGCGGTAGAGAAATGGGAAGAACAGATGCATTGCATACATATATGTATGTATTATTGCATACACGAAGCTTTCCCAGGAATTTTGGGAAGACCCACAATCTGGATTTATCTAGAAAAACAAAATGTCTCGGTCTGCCTCAAGTATAGAAATAGGTTTTGTTTGAGTTAAATACGTGACAAAAATAGTCCGATTCTGATTCCTCAAACATTCTTCCACAATATCAAACTTATGGCTGAGGTGCTACGCTCTTTACGTAGACACGAGTTTAATTTTGTCCTCCAATCATCCTCCACTCACTCAGCTTCTTCTCGCTTTTCCAGTTTTTGCCTCTCGACGAGCACGGATCTTCACATTTTGTAGATCTTTCTGTCCGGCTTTCATTGATGGTGAACTCGAGCATAAAACTCACTATTCAAGCGTGTTTCATAAACGATGATAGCGTAAGATTTAAACATCGGGGACAATGCATCAGCGCTTTCCCGATTCCTTTCCCGATTCCTTTCCCGATTCTCAATTCTCAACCAGTGACATTTTTCATTTCCTTCTTTAATTCCTATCCGTGACATTTTCTTTGTGTCTTTTAGAATTCCAACCCTACAATGTCTCATGTTTTAAAGAAAGAGTTCCAAAATAAATTTTGCAGATTTAAACCCGTGACATTTATCATGTCTCCTTTACTTTCAATCCGTGACAGTTTCTCGTGTATATTAGGGTTTCAAAAGCGCCTCTTATCTTTGGTTAATTTCAACCCGTGAAACTTACTCAAATGTCATTTTAGTTTCCACTCAGTGACAGTTTCTCGTTTCTCATGTTTTCATTAGAATTCCAAACCCTGACATTTTCTCGTTTCTTGTGTTAATTCTAACCCTTGAAGCTTCGTCTGTTTTTTTTTTCAACCCGTGACACTTCCTATTGTCTTTCTTTTTCCAATCCGTGACATTTTCAGCGTTTCTCATGTTTCCTTTAGAATTTAAATCCGTGACATTGTATCTTTTCTTTTGTTAATTCCAGGCCGTCATATTTTCTTTTTTCCGTCTGTTTCCAATTTCAACCCGTGAGATCTCCTTTTTGCTTTTACTTACAAACCCGTGACATTTTATTCTTTGTATTTTCAGCTCGAACTCCTTCCATCACCGTTGCTCCTATCCTGCTTTATAACTCGCAACTTTTCCCCTTACTTCTATACAATTTAAACTCCATATCTAAAGATTTCATAACGTAAATTTTTTAATTAGGAGAAACGGTCAGATTTTGTTTCGCTTCGTAAAGTTCGTTTGTAATGTTTCCTTTCACGATTCAATTGGGGGTACCGGCACTGAACTTTAAAATTAACGCTTGAATTGAATTAGAGTTTTTATACCTTACTTTTCGATTCATGCGAGAATGAATTTGCTCGTTTCTTTGGTTTCAGGTGACCGGGAAAAAGTTATCGCGTCGTGTTCCACTATGATTCAATATGGCTCAAAATCCATGGACTTCATTTTTTTAAATTCTACATCTCATTCGCAGTGATTGCCGTTGCCAGCCGCACATTTTGCCAAATTATGAATCAGCGAATTTTCACCAAGTTACTAATCAATTCCTTAAACATCTTCATTTTTAATAATATTTCCAAGCGTAGCAGTTGCACTAAACAGTATTTGCCAATTGAACATTGACTTATTTAAATTAGAGTGGAAAACTCAAAATATCGACATTCTATGATTCTATGATTTACCTGCTGTAAGCTCTTGCATCACTCATGTGAGGTCTCGAAGCAAATTTGCAGACATGCCCAGCAACTAATAGTCTCATACCTACTGTTTGTACCAGTATATGTGCTAAACGCTTTGGATACGCTAAAATTACTTTTGTTATTATTCATAATAGGAATGTTTATTTCCGTACTTCTACTCAGCTCAGACCTGAGCAGACTGAGTATCCACTTCTCCAACTTGAGTCGAACGAAAAATCTAAACTCTAAACTTAGATTTTATTTTATATTTTGTAAAAAAAAAATGTTGACTCTTGCCTATCTTTGCAGTACACATTACACTTACTTACCTACTTTCCGTAGTTACTAGTAACCGGAGAGGGCAAAAAAATCTTGGCTGGGAATACACTCATCACTTTGGTCCTGGGTCCTAGTTTCTGCTCAGCTTCGTCTTGGGCGTTTTGGGCTGGAGAAGGCGATGTTTCAAAAAGAGCATCAGGAAAAGCGACAGGAAGGCAGAGCTGATGTGTTCTCAGAAACGGGAAATCTTGAGTTTTCTCAGTGCAAAAATGAGTTTGGGATTTGGGCTCATTAATTACTGCCAAAATATCAATTTACGGAAGAAATTAGGTGGTCCATGCTTTGGAGGCTGTTTTACCATTTGAGTTTGAAAATGGGATTTCCATTGGCAAGAGGTACAACTACAGCATGGCAGACTTGCATTAATACAGCTGATTTAAGTTATTTGACGTACTCTAAATCCTCTCACGAATAAGCAAATAACCAGGTGGGGAAAAGACAGGGGTTGGGATTTAAACATTAACGAAATTCCGTAATGCAGGGTGGACAATCGTCGCCGTTTGGGAAAACCTGCTGCCTATAATCAGAAGTATTGCCCTATGACCTTGAACATACAGAAGCTATGCTTGTTTCAACGTACTATCAATTTAAGTCATTTTGACAGTTTGGATATTTTTGCCATTTGCAAGTCAGTCTCAGTTAAATTGGCAAAAAAAAATGTCGAATAACTCGAGCTTCAATCGTCGTATTTCCTGTGCAATACGTATATTCCATTGGGTTTTGGGGGAAGGCTCTTTGGTTCAGTTCAGGTTACTCAATCTTTCGAAATTGGACAAATGCCGGGTGGAGCAATGGGGCATGGAGCACGGGCTGAAATAAATGTTAGTAATTCTGTTCGAACCGATTATTTCAAGGAACGCAGAATTTCTTCTGATTTATTTTACAAAAGTTTGTACCTAGGAGCAATAGTGTCTTTTCAGGGATCCGAATGCAGATTCGGATTCGGATCCATCTTAAGACACACATTTTTGCCAGACCCTGGATCCGAATTTTGAAACAGGATGAAACCGTAGTGAAGATGAACAGAAATCGCCAAATTCGGTTATAGATGGTCAATATACAAGGATGCCTGCGTACAAGTACGACTATATTGACGTGTAGGCTGATCCGTAATTTTGTGATACGGATATCGGATCCGGAATCCGGATTCGAGTCCAAATCCCTACGAACCCGGGATTGATACCACGATCCGGTCAAATTCTGATCCGTTCGGAGTATTACTATGAAATTCGAAACCGCTTATATTTACCAATCAAGGGAAGTTCTAGAAATGCGGAAACATTGGCAAACCGAGTGACGTTTCAAATAATTTATGAGATAGATTGCTTAGATTTGTGCCTAACTGTTGCTATTATCTATCCCTCTCTTCTCTACACCGAATCATAGCATAGGAAAATATGAAAAACTTCCCAAATACGAATTATTAATATTCAAATTATCTATGATTCCGTGCGCTTTAACGTTTAACCCCTGAGAGTCAGACTATTCTTGTACAGTTTCCTAGGATTTGAACTATTGTGAGAAGCAGCGTGGGTGCAGCTGAAATTAGCTCAAAATCTTGAGTTGAGACAGTAATTCAGTGCAATTAGCACGTATGAGCGAGATGACGAGGAGGATGAGGGGACATAAACTTAAGCCGAGTTAGCTCATAATAATGAGCCTTTTTGCTCTCCAATCCACTTTTTGGTACAACAAAGTTGTTAAGTCTCAATTCAACTCTGCTAAAAATAGGGCGTGAGTAAATTCCTAAGCTTTTGGTTCGTTGGCTCAGGCTTGAGACTGGCTGCTGTGGACAGGGAAACGGAAAAAATCCGAATGTAAATATAACTGCAGACTGCAGAGAGACAGACATTCGGAAATACTTCTTCACAGAGCCGTAACTTCATATTCCCAGGCGTAGTCTGGGAAATTCCCAGAACCCTTAAGGACGTTGTGAGTGAACAGTGTTTCGAGTTACTACCACTTTTCATATTTTTTACCACTTTTTTACCAAAAAGTGGTAAAAAGTGGTATAAATGGTATAAAGTGGTATTAATGGTAAAAATTGCTGTTTTTCCGGGAAAATTTGAAATATGGCTATATCAATAAGCTACATCCTTATACATAAAAACGTTGATCTGTATGTGTGTGTGTCTGTCTGTATGGTCATACTATCTCCTCCCAAACTACTCAACGTACAACAATGAACGATATCTTAAAATTTAGCTAATTTTCCAGTTCAGACCTAGGGTGGTTTTGGTTGACCCAACCTTGACCCAACCTTGACCCTGGGTCAAAACGTACTTCTCCCATGCAAAGTGCACGCACCTATTCACTTCTCTCAATCAGTTCACATTTCACTTTCAACTTTGTTTATGTCAACATGCAATATGCAAGCTGC